>KN486779.1:0-12754 GCA_000787095.1 Periophthalmodon schlosseri | reverse complement strand
TGACCTGTCCCCCTGGACCTGTTTGCCATGGGTGACCCTACCAGGGGCAAAAAGCCCCCAACAACATAGCTCCCAGGATCATTCGGGTGCTCAAACCCCTCCACCACATTAAGGTGGCGGTTCAGGGAGGGGTTTGTTTTTTTCACATTTATTCTTACTCTGTGCAACTGACTACATATTTGGCAGGCCTCAGTACATGTGACTGATACCAGTGTTTGATACCATGGTTAATAATATAGTAGCTCTTCAGGGGACTCTCCTGTCTCCAATCTGTTCACACTGCACACCTCTGATTTCTAGTACAGCTCCAGGTTCTGCCACTGTTTTTTTTTTTTAGTTTTTCCTAAGGACAGGAGATGTTCTGGGACAGTTATCCATTTGCTTGTTTTCTATTGATTAATTTGCTTGTCTGTTGCTTGTCTGCTTGTCTGACCAATGTCTGTTTCATTGTTGATTTTCTACCTTTCTTTTGGTTAAATCAGTTATCATGTTCAGCCCTAAGAAGCAACTGCTGTTGTGATTTGGGGCTTTACAAAAATTGATTGAATTGAATTGAACCTGCAGAAGTTCTCTGATTATTCTGTGGTAGTGGGGTATTCTTTGTGCAATCTTTGTGGAATGGTCCTCGGAAAACCATTTGCCCCTGAATGCGGAAAAGACCAAGGAACTGGTGATTGACTTTAGGAGAAAGAAGACAGTAGTGGAGTGCATCACCATCCAGGTCCAAAAGGTGGAAGTACTGGACAGCTCAAAGTACCTAGGAGTCCATGTGAACAACCAGCTGGACTAGAGGGACAATAGCAATGCTGTGTACTAGAAGAGCATTAGTAGAACTACTTCCTAAGAAAGCTCGGGTCTTTCAATTAGGAATGGTCGATCAATACTGGTATCAATCCAGACCATAGATCCAGATGTTTTTAAAGTATTGGCTTGAACTGGATTTAGTGATTTAGTGTGATACAGCAAATAGCTACCTGAAAGGTTACTCTGTTCCCATCTTTGTTCATATTTCTGCTGTTTTGCTATCCTCTTGTTTCATATGCTATGCTACAAACTTAATATCAATAAAGCTGTATAAGTGTGAAAACAGCATTTTCTCATCTCTGTAACATCTCCAAACTCCATAACCTTCACTGACCATCGGTTCAGGGTTGAACACAAATCTGCCTCCTGACCTATCAGTGTACCAGAAAGAACCGCTGACATGGCACAAACCCACAAAACATCAGAGAGAAATTTTTTTATTATTATTATTATTATTTCTGTTTAGATCTGCTTTCTGCCGTCTTGTTTTCACCTGGGTCTGCGATCTGTCTTATCCAGTCATTAAACATGTAATGCATTAAACATATCTACCTTGCATTTATTCAATTACAGGTGTTTTTATTGCTCAGAAATACCTTGAATGGCCCAATGGCATCACTGATTGTTGTCATGGAGGGAAAAAAGTTACACAGTGCTCCTCTGGGACTAAACACCCACAGCCCCAGGGTAGAGGCATTTGATGTCACATTGATTTGCTTGGTATGTTCCACAGTTTGACATATAAGTTAATGTTTTAAATTGCAGGTATTTCTACAGTTTAAATACCCCTTGAAAAATATACATTCTTATTGAAAGTGTGGTTGCCTCTTTGCTCTCTGACCTGTAACGCACCTGCTTCTTTCATTTGAATTTTTAATATCAATCTGTGGAACATTCCAAGCATAACAATAATATCTCCATGGAGACAAGAAGGTGGCAGACCTTCACCAGAGAAAGTAGCACACATTTAAGTGAAGTTACTTGATTTATAGAGGAGTTTGAGTGAAGTTATCAGGGTGTTAGTAGGAGTTTGGGTGATGTTATGTTTACAGAAGAGGTTATGTTTATAGAAGAGGTTATATTTACAAACAATGCTATGCTTATAGAAGAGGTTATGTGTACAGAAGAGGTTATATTTAAAGAAGAAGTAATTGTCATACAAGAAGAGTTTGAGTGAAGTCAGTTTTACAAGAGGAGTTTGAGTGTAGTTACCTGAGTTATGGTTATAGATGCAGCGGTCACAATGCCACAGACAAAGCAGCTGACATAAAGAACAATCTCCAGTATTAGCACCCCAGTTCCTGCCATGGTCCAACCCTTGATGTCTCTCGAAGAACTGCGGGATATTTCAACATAACATGTTTTAACAAATCATACTAAGGCAGCAGATAAATCCCTCTTTAGCAAACAGTCACTTACATTTCCAAATGCAAAATCCTGAATGTGTGTTCTATGGCTGATGTCCCAGCTGCCTCTCCATCTGCTGATGTGTTTCCCATTATATATAGCCTGAAATTACTTGTTGGTCACAGTGATGGCTTGATTTAGCAACTTAAGCACTTCAGAACAATTTTCTTCAGCCCTGAACTGGTCTCGCCTGATTACCAACAACATGAAGTCTATTTGGCCCTATAGAGCCTCAGAAGCTGACCATGTGGCATGGAGTCATGTGACTGGGCTATATCCACATGGGATCTCTGTGTCAGTGTAACTACATGTAGCTGTGCAATTCTAATCGTGATATCATTGTTACAATCAGTAACAAAAAAGGGCTTGTTCTGCCCCTAAAACCTGCCTAATCTACAGTAATCTCCACTCTTATACTTTAATGTGTATAACATAACAACATTACATGTCAACAGTTATACACATATTACTTGTTTATTATCATATCAGTACAGTAAATCATGGTTCAGGCAGTGCACACAGAAATTTCTGAAATATTTAAAAAACACTACAAGAGGCAGTGGGAACCAGTAGATAATCATTTACTCTACTTTCCTCTACCTATTCTACACAATACAAAGTGTAACATTGTTCACGTCTCACAATCTCACAGATAAGATCATAAACCCATTTACAAATTTAACAGCTCATATGAATTACATATTACATATTTATACACACACACACACACACACTAATATATATATATACACACACACACACACACACACACACATATACATACATACATGAACCACTTGTTAACACGGTGTTATGTAGGTGTTGAAACTCAGGCTCTAGTAGAATGCAAGTGCTTATCATTGCCTGAATGCTGGTTAGCTGAAGCATGTACCGATGGCCTGGGAAAATTCCTTAAATGTGCAATTTGTCTTCTTCAATCTGTCAATCTTCAATCCTTATATTTTCTTACTTACCTTATTTTTAATGCATTTTATCATACTCTATATTTAATATTATTCATTGTTTTATGTTAAGTATTTCAGTTGGCAATTAAACCCTATTTATTACTTGACATTTATTCTCTCCAGGCTGTATGTATCCTGTATGTATGCATGTATGTAGCTGCATTAAGAGTTGTCTTGGGAACGCGTGTCTTCATAATTTTGGAAGAAAATTCCTTGCCTGAAAATGTTAATCCAATTGGACGGTCATGGATTCTGCTAAGTAGTATCACAAGACCCTGTGCACAATGAAAGAACTATCCCACTGGACATCCAGGCAGTCTGAATGCATCTGGCACATGGCTGTCCAGCTTACAGATCATTTTATAAATGGCTTTTTTCCAGCAGGGGTCACTGTCTCTGCCAGTCCAGATAGCAGCATAAAACTCTCTCAAAGCCACTTCAGAAACTTTGATGAATCCATCTGGGACCTGAACACACACACACACAAAACAATACAGAATTACTAAAGTATGTGATATGAGGCTGTAACTGTGCAGTCAGAATAACTAGTTCCCCTATATTCTAAAAATCACAAACAGTTGTAGAGGTGCACACAGGAGCACAAAGAATAATCTAGTTACACCATATAGACCAGTACATGGCATTAGTACTCACCTTAGTCCATACTGCTTTTATTATAGCATATACCATAATGTGATATTTATTTATAGTCTTGTAGCCCGTGTTAAGTTCTTTACATGTGGTGTGAATCTTTATTTGCTGTGATAAGGAATAATATAACAGAAAATATCTTTATATTTGCCAACAGCAAATATAAAGATATTTGCTGCTGGCGGTAGAGGGAGGGAAGCGTACACAGTTGGATCACAAGATGACAGGTCAGAGACAGACGACAGAGAGGCAGGAGAGGAACAAAGAGCCTATGTGTCAAGCTGATTGGTCACCAGAAAGACTGATTGAACCTGCTGTCACGTTAACATCTTGGAACAAGTCAGAGGGAGGAACTGTATAACGCTGGCACAAGTCAAGTACAGCGGCTACACCAGAGTGGAGTGGTGCAGCAGAGCTAGATGTGGTGCCAGGTGCGAGCTGGAAATTGTTCAACATCTGCATCAGCTAAGAACAGGAAAGTTATTCCGCTTAAACCACTTGTGTGTGTGGCCATTGCCTGCTGTCCTGTCAATGCAATAATATAGTCCAACAGTGGCTACCTGAGAGTGGCTACACCAGAGGGGTGCGGCATAGCAGACTCAGACAAGACTTAGGGCCAGGAGGGCGCACACGGAGGAGGAAATTACTCAAGCTAAGCACAGGAAAGTTACTCCACCTAACCTCAACTGTGTGACCATTACTGGCTACTGCTTGTCAACGCAGTAAGGGCTCTGTTGTCCAACAGAGGCTATCTGGGAGCGGCTACACCAGAGGAGAGCGGCTGGGACAATTATTGAACTCCTGCACAAGCTAAGTACAGGAAAGTGTGTGTGGCCATCATTTGTGGCCCTACCCATATAGTAAGGATCTCTTGTTTTTAGGCAGTGCATCAAGAAGAGGTTGCTGGAGATGTGGAACCAGGAGCAGGTGAAGTGCTGAGGATGGGGGACACATGAAGCACAAGAAAATAATGCACAAACGTTTAAACTTCCACTTGGAAAAGAAAACCCATAAGCCTCTTTTCCACTGGCACAGTTCCCTTGGGGCCGGCTTGGAGGGGGTGCATGTTGTGTTTCCATGCTCCCGGTCCAGGGGCAGGGCTCTGCTCCATGAGACACTGACGTCACCAAAATATAACTCGAGTTTTCTTTTGTTTAATAATTCCAAATTTGTGGCCCTGTGGAACGAGACTAAAGCTTGCGGTCACTTTTTCCGGTCACCAGCTTTTTATTAATTTATTTCATTTCTCTGAGCTTCTACACAACATTTTAGTATCTATTTATGTAATGCACTGGGTTTGGCTCATGCTAGATGTGTTATGCACTGGAAATATACGGTGTTCAATCTTTATACACGAGTGGCATGCATCCATAAACAGGAAACAGCTGTTGCATTTGTGCTAGCTTTGTCTTGCAGAGCATGTTGGCTCAACATTTAGGTTTGTTATAACTGGAAATGCAGTGGTTTATCACAAGATCAAGTTAGCGTTTGTTGACAAATTATTATTTTATGTTTATATCTGCTTTTTTCCTTTATTTTTTCCTTGTAAACAGCCATATTAGTTTTAATATGGACAGACCTGTCAATCACCGCCATCTGAACTCAGGGAGACTCAGCAGTTACCAGACTGGTACAGAAGTACTTAAGAAGTGTGTATTCTGGATCCAAGGCAAAGGATGGCTCGCAGCTAGAAGCTGAAGCATGTCATGATAAATACATCTCACTAACAAAGTTGTAATAAAATAGAACTTTAAAAATGTATTGTTGTACATTGGCCCTTACCTTAGTACTTTTATTATATACTTGGTCTACAGAACCTTAATTGTAGTACTTTAGTACACTGTACTTTTACTGTAGTACACTGGTCCTGATACACAATATTTTACTGTACATTGTTCCTTACCTGGTATACATTACTTTTATTGTAGTGCATGTTTAAAATGTGATACAGCTCTGTGTCTTGTCCAACCTGCAGTCTCCTGTCTCTGCTCACATGTGTCACATCCCTGAATTGAAAAACAGAGGGGAGAAATTAGTTAAGTGCAAAATATAACAACTATTGTATCCTATGCTTGTAACTAAAACCAGGGCTAGAACAGTACCAAACCTAGTACATCGAGGCTAAACCTGAACCAACCCAACACTAAACAAGGCCAAAATTTGTGTAATTACTGGGTTTCAATCTTGCAGCAATCTGATTTGCAATAAAGACATTATATTCTATTCTGTGAAGAAAAAATTAAATACTGATTTAGTTTTGAAGCCTGAGGATCCTCACCAACATTTTGTTTTTTTAACAAAATAGATGCAGTTTCCTTTAATCTGGTGTATTTAAGATCAACAAATGCATATTTTACAATAGTCAGACTGCACTTCTCTCAAAGATTTACATTGGGCCAATATTTATTATAGCACTTACGCCTAATACTTGTGCGCCATAGGGGGTATTCCATGAAGCGAGTTAAAGCGAAACCCTGGCCTATTTGGACAATCCAGGCTCATTAAATCCTCAGTCCTGTTCCAACAAAGTGACCAGTAGTTGGCGCTGAGTTGCTGTAGAAACAAGCACACAGGCGCAAACCGGGTCGACCAGGCAAACTGTCGAGATTATTTTAGCTTTGTCTTCAAGAGTGTCTAAAGAAACCGTTAAAAGTTTCAGCATTGCACTCACACACCTCTGTTAGATCACTTGTCTGTCTGAATATAGTTAAAACGTGACTTTTGAGTCGCGTGTTTTTTTGTTTTTTTTTTTTTTTTTTTTTTTTTTTTTTGTGAATCGTCTTTTTATTACCCCACATAAAATATATGATAACAAATTGGACTCTTTTCTGACTTTGGGCCACAGACGGTGCGTTTTTTTTTTTGTTTTTTTTGTTTTGTTTTTTTTTTTAACATAAAACAGCAAGAGGCTTAAGCATTCTCATTTACATTCATAGGCCATGTGCAAAAATAATACTGTGAATGTAAAACAATAAATACAATAATACATTTTATATTACAAATTCTGTACATAGTGCTTTTGTTTTTGAGGCTTTTGGGTTAGTACAATATTTTAGAGAGTTTATATAAGAGGATAATAAAGACTGAAACACAACAAATTTGGTTTTCTGGCTAGCAGATTTACAACAATGAATATGATTTGAGTCGCGTGTTGTGTGAGACTTTTAATGAGCAGCCGCATGCTCCCACGCACTGGACACACGTCTGTGGACGCTGCACTCATCAAAAAGTCACTAATCATTTAAAAGCCTATTATTTTAATAAAATTATCTTGCACATGCACGTTTCTATCGAACAGCATTAAAATAAAACATGTAGGTCTAATTTTTTTCATAGGCTTAATGTAAACCAATTAAAATTATTGAGAACGTATTAAGGATGCCATTATTTTAAATGCTGTGGCTGTGGGTGTGAGGGGCAGTGCTTCTGTTTTTGAGACAGACACCCTGAGGATGTGGTGTTTTCAGCTCTGGCTGTGTGCTCCTTCATCACATCTATCTCTCACTCCCTGTCAAACCGCACGGAGCCCACACTATGATCTGATCAGCCAATTCTCATTACATGTGAATAGTTCCGTTACAGCGTTACTTTATACACAGCGGGTCAAGCTCTACACGCAGCAGCCTACCGCGCCTGGGGAAGGTATCTGGCAACTACATTCTCCGCATCAACTAGGCTACGCACTATGCAGCCAGCCTCCTCTCTCTGTCCGCGGACGACAGGGAAAGCAGGTTAAGTAACCAAGAAAGGAGGGGGGAGTCGCGTCTTTCTCCTCGCTCCTCGGATCAGAATGGATGGAAAAGTTCCTTGTTCCAATCAAATTATTAACCGTGCGCGCTCTGGCTTGTCTCTCGTTTAGTCAGATCATAAAAACATCATGACTGATGCACGTTTTAAAGCTAATTGAATTTGCTTTGGTTAGACCCACGATTTTTCAAAAATATCCACATCTAGTGTACCACAACATTACCTGGTTATTAATATTGTCATAACTTACATTTTACACACAATTTAGATATAGTCTGTTATTGTCAAGAATCCAGTCTGCCCCTGTGTTTCTGTGCTGTCTCTCCCCTCTGTGTCCTTACCTGGAGCTGGGCGGAGACTCTGACACCAACCATTACACTCCTACAGCGGACCTGCAATCAAGCCTTCACCTCTGGAGCACAAAGGGGCCGAGGATCCTACACACGCCGCCAGATCGTCAGTGTATCCTCCGTGGTATAGCTTCGCTTGGCTCTGTCTAGTTTTTGTGGCTATTATCTCCGTACTCAGTTGGTCTTTCTTGTTGTTTGCCAGATCCTGCTGCTTGGACTTCCTGTGCACCTCCGCCTCTGACCCAGCTCTCCACGGCCGGTACGAACACTCCAGCGCCCGACCCCGCTATCTACGACCCGTTCGAGATCGTCAGCCGTCGACCCCGCTCTCTACCGCCTGCTCCGACAACTATCATTCATATTTCTGTATTTTAATAAACTGTTAAACTGTTTCCCCGAGTCTGTATCTTTGATCCCTCCAGTTATTACAATTATTTATAATGGCACTAATTGACCTTCAATATGTTGCTGACATTACAATGTTATCCTGAAATAATGTTCACATTAGGCTATTCGGGTTTGGGCAAACTTTGTGGTAATGCACTGTTTAAATCTCCTTCAATCCATTTACATGTTGCTGAAGTGCATACTTCATGAACTTACTGTGTTAGCGCCTCCTGTACAGCCTGCCGGGCAAAGCGCTCCATCTGAATGTAGAAGAATTCTCTGAAGTTACTGAACCACTTGATCATCTGAGAGGTCACACAGCGACTGAACTGCATAGAGCACACAAGGCACACCAAGGCTGAGCAACTCTAACTGTGCATTATCATCACTCATAATGAGTAGAACTAGTGGTGGTAGTAGCAGGAGCAAAACGACTATCATTAGTGTGGTAGTGATGTACGATATATAGAGTAAAAGTAGTAGTTGGGAAATGTGGTGTTTGCACATGCGCAAACAGCAGAAGAACCATTTGTGTTAATTTTATGGAAGTTCTAGTGCTTGTAGTATAAGTATAGTAGTTCTAGTGGTGGTGGTAGTATATTCTTTGTTACAATTGCTAGGCATGGCAATCAAGGAGCGAACACAAAAGCACAACCTTACATATGTGAACACATAAAAAACATGGCAAAATTGGCTCAGTGGTTAGAAGGTTTGCCCTCCAACCCATAAGTCAATGGTTCAAATTCCTCTCGGACCAAGTTCTTGGGCCAGACATTGCCAGAATCCATTTTGTGTGCGCATGAGTGGCTGGTGGAGGTCCGAGGGATTGATGGCCAGATTATCAGACACGCTTCCACCAGTCTACCCCAGGGCAGCTACAGAAGAAGCTTATCATCACAGTGTATGGAATTAATAAATACACAAATTAGTAACACGAAGCTGACCATCTGGAGAAGCACCATATAAAACATATCAGTATTACTATTTTGTATTTTAGCCTCACTAACCTTAACATCAGGGAAGTAGGTCTTGAGTGTGTTGGAGCTGGGGTAGCGTGTGTAGAAGAACATGAGTTTGGCTTTCTTCAGATGACATGGGGACAACCCCTCCTGACTGTTCACATTGTTAAGGCGAACCTTCACAGTATTGCTAAACAAACTCTAATACCAATTTGTCAAGACATTTAAGGCAATGCAATACTTATCTAACAACATAAATATAAGAAAATGTATTGCAAGTTTTCCATGTTTTCTTACAAAAATAAACCATTCAATGTGTAAAAATGGCCAGACCATTTACCCAACTAATATCTGAAAAATAGATATAGCTAGTTTTAATAATAATGATGTATAATGAATAATAATGATATTCTTGGTTCCCATATTTTTGACCAATTAGAAACACATTTTATTGGATATCTTATTTTGTATTTGTGTGAAAACAAAAGCCGCAAACGGTGATGATGGCCCTCGCCACCATGCGCACGTCATGGACTCACGACCGCCTCTTAATTGCAACCTTGAAACAGGAAATTAAAGCGTTTTTCATCTGGCGTGCAATGCAAAAAATCTTTAAAAAATCTAAGTCTCTAGATGTGGCATACTAAGTCTGAGATCATTTGGACCAAAAACCAAGGACTAGATAGGTTTAATACAAAGGCAGTAAAAGTGAGAACAGAATTTCAGTCTAATATGACCAGCTTCCTGTTCATCACAGGACAGTGCTCCAATTCAGTTTTAGTCTTGTCTCATGGAGCTCTATCACTGTTCTGAATTTCATGAGCCTATTCCAAAATTTGCATGTTCCCACTCCCGATGGGGTCCAGTTTGTGGTCGCAGCGTTGAATTAGTACGTGTTAGGCTTTGTTGTGATGCCCATTTTCTCAATTTTTTTTCCAGGCAGCTCGATCCTATACTGCGATGTGAGACTATTCATCGATGTTCAGGGGGTCAAAAATACACTTAGCGACCACGAGGTACATGTCACCATCTTGCCTCTTATCCCTGCCTACAATGCCCCTCACCCCAAAACCAGTGTCTATATATTACTACTCTATTTATTCCAATGAGACAGTTGGGTTGCCTTTGTTCAGTATGGAAAGACTGGCTGTGCCAAATTTCAAATGTTTATGACAAACTCAATTTTTTGGCCCCATTCAAATTTTCAAGGGAGCACTGTAGAGAAGTTTTATGTCATAGCTATATATATTGTGCATTGTTGCATTGAGATTCTTCACTCAAACTTAATGCTCACTGAACTCTATTTTTTGATACCACTTACTTGTCTATACATTATTGTTTACTACTTCTTTACTGCTCCTCAAAATTGTACAATTACTATAGGAGTCGCTGACTCGCCGTCCTTGCACATTCGTGTTTGGGCCCTAATAATAACAAACCAATCAGAAACAATGTTCTTCGCCAGTTACTTCGTTACTGGCTCAGGCCAATAAGAAAGCAATCAGTAACAATGCCCCTCACCAGTTATTTTGTTACTGGCTCGGGCCAATAAGTGAAAATAATAATTTATTTCTTACTGTGAAAAACAAGAGTGAAAAGAATGTCAAAGAATGTATTCAGTCAAACTAGACAACATTCATTAACCACATTATTACACTGAAAAAGGATATCCCTGATGAGAGGTATAGGTCCATTGCACCTCCAGCTTCTCTAATGTCCACCTCTGCTCTCCTTCCACTCCCCTTGTCTGTGAACGGACCGGGCAGACGGGGCTCCAGGAGTCCCAGCAGGGGCATCGACGCGGGGAACACTGGTCGCTCTAACTCAGCCAAGGGTTCTCTGTTCACATGGAAGTTTTTGACTGGTGGCGAGGGTACGTGTGATAGGGTCCTGGAGAAGAGCTGATGCATGGAGTAGTGTAACAGGGGAAGTGGGTCCACCGACTGGTGAAAAGGTGGGTAACGGGGAGCTAAGAGGCCGCTAGGGTGAGATGACAAGGTAGGGTCTTTGGAGAGATAATCAGGAGGGATAAGGCTAGGCCTGGATGGGCCAAGAGCAGGCAGGTGTATTTGGACAGCCTCTGCTTCAGTTGGTTGATTTGATTGTCTTGAAGTGGTGTTATGCTCTTTACCATCCATCTCATGTGCTCTCTTTGATAAGTTTTTCAGAATCCCCAACTTTTCATTTGCTTCAGCCACAAAAGAAACAGCAGGAGGAGAGGAACCCTCTGGTTCGGATGCTTCAGTATAAATTGTCAAAACTCTGTCAATAACCCTGGCCATAGCATTTCCAAGCTCAGCCTTTAACAACTGTGCAAACTGCTGACGCCCATTTTCTACCATGCCCTGTTCTCCCTCCCAGTGTCCCCTGGAAAGTTCAGTGCAGTTCCACCCCAAAGTCTTCTCCCCAGCCTCCACTAGTACACCTTTAGGACCCTGGCTTCCTGTATGTTGTTTCTGTGCATTTGTAAAATGGTCCTCCCCAGTATCAACCCCCATGCTCTCATTTATGTGCCTCCATTTTCTATCGTTCTGGGACCAGTGCTGCTGTGCAAATGCCTTCCACACTTTCTCCTGCAGGGTCACAAGTCTTTCCTTTAATTCTCCCACCTGTTCTTTGAGTTCATCTCTGTCTTTTCTTTTCTTTCTGCCAATACTTTTAGATTGTTCGTGGCTTTCTGATCTCATTTTTTTTACTTGTGGTAAATTTTGATTCCAACTGAAATCATCCATCCTCTTCTTTTTAACACCCACAATGTTGTATTCTGTTCCCAGTTTTGACGTAATTTCAATTGCCAAACTTTGTCTTTCCAAAATGGGGTCCTGGTTTCTCTGAAGGCTCATGTTGCTGCCATGCATCCTACCTGTTTGTCTTGGCAGAGCTGGTTGGAGATGTTGAATCAGTGAGTGTCTTGGAGGCTCCTGGCAAGAAGAGGAATAAAACGAAGAAGGATTTTGACTGAAAATGCTCATTTGGAGAGGAGCATTGTCAAAAAAGTCACAGGGATCCATCAGAGGTGAAGCAGTTTTCTTCTACAGAGGGAAGCAGAGAATGTATATTAACAAAAAAAGCAATGTTACTGTGAATGAAAATGAAAAACAGTTGTATAGCAAAGTGTGGTGGAATGGATGTGCCATGTCAGTTCAGGCTGCCTACCAGCAAATGGTCCGATGGTGCCAAATGCCACTATAAAATGTTCAGGTCTGTCCCTTTTCTATTTCGGAACTTACCCCTGGGTGAATTTATGTTAAACGTAACGTAATGCATCCAACCAGCCCATAAATTACCATGTTTTGTTATTAGCTTCCTATATGCCCTTATTTTCCTTTGCTGTGTTAGTATATGGATTGCTGTTTTGACTGGGATACCCACATTCCCTTCAAATTGGTCACCTTGTCCAAATGACAGGTATAAGAACTGCTGGACATGTAGTTGAGGAGGACTGGAAATCAAGTTGGGAGTGGAAGAGGCACGAGATGGAGAT
>JACM01067001.1:0-12207 GCA_000787095.1 Periophthalmodon schlosseri | reverse complement strand
GGTCACTGACAATAATTTAGATGTACATGAGGCATTTCACGTACATCTAAATCATGTACATGTATAAGTAATATGAGGCATTTCTAAATTGCAACAGAAAGAAAAACATACCAACCATGGTAAGAACAAGAATACCAGCAATGGTAAGGAAACAATAAGCATAAAGCAGAGCCAACACTGACACAGAGAAAGTACAGTATGACTTTATATTTAAACTGGTCTCTCTCTCTCTCTCTCTCTTAAACTTAAATTTGTGAGTACATCTGGAGTATGGTCATTTGCATGGCACCAATAGCTGCTACTTCCTGTGCAAAAAAATAAACAAACAAAATAACAAAAATAAACCTTCATTCAAACATGGATTTAATCAAATAATTTTCCATTTTGAAGTTTCCTTTTTTCTAAAACATGTGATTTGGTAAGTTTTTATAGATGTGATTATTTTCAACCAAAAAAGGTGCTGTGGCTAAAAAGGCTGAGAAATACTGTTTTATTTCATCATCAAAATCACATAATGCCTAGAGCTAGAGTTATTTATGGACAATACTACAGTTTTTAATATGTTATCTCTGTCTCTCATAGCAACAATGTGGGCCAGAGGATTCATATTTATCATTGGTGCTTTTTACTTCTCTACAGAGGTAAAAAAAAATATATATATAATTAAATGAATATGTCCATACAATACATTTGTTATATATGTGCATTGACTTTGTTGTTTTTTTATTTTATGTTACAGATCTTACACTCTCAACATGTTTCAGCACGTAAGTTCACTGTTAGTTGTGACGGGACTTTCGGCTCTGTAATTGGATCCGAATCTTTTGGAACCATGCATTTCAAAGCAGAGGCGACGCCAGGGGCTGGAGGGGCGGGGGGGCTCTGGCCTCCCCTAGAATGGTCAATGCACCTCTCCCAAAGATTTTTGCCACACTTTCATAGCACATCCCATCTTGACTAAAAATGTTGTTCAAAATGAGACTCCAATAAAAAAAAAACAAAAAAAAATAAAAATACATATTAGCTTTTATAAATCACTACAGGGGCTAACTACATTTAAACTTGTTTAAAACAACAAAGCAAACATGGTACGGGATGGGAATACACTCCATTGTTAAAAGTCTCTAAATTAACATGTTAAATGAGCACCCACATTGAGGATCTTAGCAAAATGTCTGGTGCCACCCCTGTTTCAAAGACCCGTTAAAATGGTTCAACTGTTATTATGATGTTTTTGGTGCACAAAGCTCTCACTCGTGTTGCTGTACTCTGCTTCTGTGTTGATTCAGCATCAATCGGGATAAAAGTGTGTTAAAATTATAAAGAAAAAGATTTGGTTCTTTTAAAAAATGAGATCCGGTTCCAACAGCTCACGCTAAGGAACCGTTCAAAAGAGCTGACTTGCTCACGAAGATCACATCACTAACTGTTTGTAGCTATCGACGGCCCTGTGATAATCCAGTAGCCGATAAGACTTTGCATGTTGTATATTTGTATTTTTCTGTGCTTTTTATAGAGGACATATATGTGGCTGAGTTGATGGTGGAGAGTAATGTCACTTTGGAGGCAGCAACCATTTTGGCGATCCTAAACAACATCACCACCCTGACCATTAGCGACAATCATCAAGTCACCTTCATGAAGACTGAGAGCGTCGCAGGTGGGAGATGCAAGATAATCATAAATATACTCTAGGTTTATCATTTTGGTGCAGTTTATGATTTTACTTCCTGGTTGGACATGCGCAGCAGATAAGACATACGTGGAGGTAATTCTATGACTGTTACCTAGCAACCATAATGTTAACAAGGGCCAAAACTAAACATGCATTTTGGGTGGAATTAATGACAGTTGAAGACACAGGTATAGGGATTTCATTTTAAAACTTTTCCAATGTTTTCTTTTCTACTTTTCTTCACAAACTGACACTTGATTGGTGTAAAATTATGATGAATATTTACTTCGGGTGCTACCTCACTAAACCAGATAATAATTTGCCAAATATATGAATCTGTCAAACGCACTTTAAGGGTGCATTCACTTGTCCTTTTTTCGTCCAAGTTTTAGCCAAGTTTGAGAACAAATGCAGACTTGGTTTGGTCCTGTTCTAGTTCTGGTCTGGTCCAGATTTAGTTTTTGGTTTAGTGTCAGGTTTAGTCACAGTGTTCTGATAAATTGTGTAATTGTACAAGTGTGAATGCACCATACTATCCTATCCATTTTACCTTTATAATTTTAAAAGTGCACTATGTAACTTTGATGAAAGGATGCTACCTGTTCGATTCCATGAAGATGTTATTGCTTTGCCTAGAATGTCCCACACTATGGCATTAAGTTTATCTCCATGGAGAAGTAGATGGTCACATTTTTTATATAGCGTTTTTCCACCTTTCCACGCTTTGCATCAAGGAACTACTCACTCATTCACACGCACACTCATACACCAGTGTACACAGACACTGGGGACGAGGTGGGTTAAGTGTCTTGCCCAACGACACACAACCTGTAACTTACCAGGCCAAGTTACAGGTCAGATCTATGTTGTTTTGAGCAGTAAAAACACAAAATGAATGCAAGCTTGACAATTTAACTGTAATATCATACTGTAACATTCCAGGCAAAGTAATAACATCTCCATGGAGACAAGCAGGTAGGAGACAGTCCTTCAGAAAAGTTACACAGTGAACCTTTTATAAAATACTTTCAACTGGTTTTGCTTTCAGTTAATTAGTCTGTTTCCTCAAGATTTACTATAAAAACAAAAGAAGCTCCTACAAATACCTGGTGAAGCAGACAGACTCAAATTCAACATGTAAAATCAAACAAAAATAGGCATCACATGCAAAACAAAAGCAAAGCACAAAGGGAAATGGGAGAACCATCAGATCAGCCTGGAGAGACATTGTATTGTCTAAAAAGCGACAACACTTCTCCATAGTATCAAAACTGAGTCTGAAAATATAGTACAGGACAAGACTATCTTACTGTAGTCTTTGGGCAACCCTGTACTAGATAGATTCATCAGTACTAATATCTCATATCTCTTTCAGAATGCCTCATTGTTGGAGTGGAAACCTCTTGTAACTGTTCTGCTGGCTATATCTGGAGCAATGAGGTGTGTTACAAGTACAACTGCTGCCGTGAGACCACCTGTTACCAGAACGTGTCCTACACCAGCCCTCTCTGCGTCTTAAAAATACCGGGTAAGTATGAGACCTTTCTTATAGTTTTCATTTAATACTAATAACAAATATTTCCACAGCAAAAGTGAAAAAAATTGATGGATTGAAAACTGAAATACTGATTTCTATGGTCTTGTCTGTTGCAGTTTACATCAATGGCTCAGTGACGATGAACACGCGAGCTTGGGCTTCCACAGATGAACCCACGGTAATACCCTTCACCCTGTAAATGTGATTCACTGAGTCTGTTCGACTGTCCACACTAACATCTGCACTAACGTTTGCTTTTCTGAAGCTTAAAACTGAATTTGAAAAACTTAATGGCTTTGAGTCACTGAACATTACAGGCCAGAGGTAAAGTCCCAATTATTTATTTTATTTTATTATTTCATTATTTCATTTATGTATTTATTTATTTTTTTATTTTATTTTTTTTTTATTTTACTTTTATTTTATTTGAACTTTAAAACTATATGGTTTAAAGATGCACTATGTAACTTTTCTTTTAGAGGGTACACTTGACTCAGTGGAGATGCTTTGGCATTAAAATTGTCCTTCTCTATGAAGGCAATTAGGTGAAGCCCCCAGGGCAAGTTACAGGTCAGATCTGTGGAGAGCTGACCCCGCTCACAGGAAGAATGCATGTTTTCAAGGTATTTTAAGCAGTAACAAATACCTGTGTCAAAAAAAATCCAAGATAGATATGTTTAATGCCAAATTACAGCCAAAATAACATCTTCATGGAAATAAGCAAGTGGCGGACCCTGCACCAGAAAAGTGACCTAGTGCGGCTTTAAGAGTAATACAAATGACAAAATATAGTGCCTCTATGGTCCTCAGGTTATCTGGTACTTTGTCTGTCGTCGACTTTGAAGTTGGATTGAGTGTCAAATTTGAGACATATCGACTTCAGGACATCATTAACACTCTGCAGTCCATCCTGGCAGCATACATACGCATGGACACAACTGGTCAGTTCATTCATTTGTTCATTTATTTAATATCTGTCCCTGCATGCTGTTTTCGTTACAGTATACAGTACATAGTGTATACATGTTTTGTTTTTTTGTTTTTTTGTTAAGTACATAATGGGACAAAAATCATGGGTAAAAACTGCCTGACACTAACCAAGACAGTGGATCAGAGCGGCGGACATGACTAAGTGGGCGGGGTTAACAGTTCAAACTAAAACAGGTTCCTGACTCAAGGTTCAAAATCAGCGACAGGCCCTTTAATCATTCAAACAATTCAGAATAATGAGGAAATTAGTCAATGTAAAACTAAATATTATACCTTTTGAATGGGAAAAAGTCCTTTACATCAAGGAACCACCACTTCCCTAGTGACTGCACACACCAGCTTGGAGAGGTGGGTTAAATGTCTTGCCCAAGGACACAACAACAGCATTCATCTGTTGGAGCTAGAATCACACTGCCAACCTGTGGGTCAGTGGATTTGACTGTTCTACCAGTGATGTACCAAATGAGCTAATGTCGCTTAAAGCAAGGAGGCATGGTTTTCCACATTTTTAGTGCAATATAAACATCCAAAATGTCTTTTAATCTATTTTCTGGTTAAAAAGTTACACGGTGGTGGTTTACCA
Source organism: Periophthalmodon schlosseri (assembly GCA_000787095.1). Taxonomy (NCBI): domain Eukaryota; kingdom Metazoa; phylum Chordata; class Actinopteri; order Gobiiformes; family Gobiidae; genus Periophthalmodon; species Periophthalmodon schlosseri. Next base: position 7,422 of record JACM01067001.1, on the reverse strand, counting down.
TAATATTCCCACCATCATATTAAGATGTAAAAGGAAACTTAGCCACTATTTGATGTGTTGTTGATTTTTTTAAAAAATGCTTTAACTGTGTGTCATTGTCAAACAGGCCTGGTGAATATTGAATCCCCTCAGTATAAAGTGTGCTACCAGTCAAGTCCGATCCTGAAGTGCACTTTTGATGAGGAGACACACAAAGCGGGTTGGAACATGAGCACCACGTTTGAGCGCTTCGAGCTGAACAACGGCAGTGTGGTGCTGCTGGACCACGCCTGTAGGACCCTAGACTACCCCTCCTGTGTGGCAGTCACCCTCCAGAATGTGACAGGCGTCTGGGAAGGCAAGTTCATAGTTGGGTACCAATTATAATGACTGCACCTTAATTAGTCTTAATAAAGTGTGAACAATGGCTTAATTGATAATGCACAAATAGTTACTTAGGATACTCAGGCTTAGTAACTGTTTAGGGGTTAGAATATGAACTGAGTTGTTATTAAGCCCGAATCATTTTTAATATACGATTACTACATTATGAGTTAAGTCTTTGTTCAGTGCTATTTTTTTGTTAACATTTTTATTTTTTGTAAGTACCTTTGTTATTATTATCTCGTTTCTTTTTCATAGTACACACAATTCTTGCTATCTGCACTATGTATTAAGAGCTGCTTTGACAAAAAAAATATATCTCCACTCCACAGATAAATGGAATTATATCTTAAAGGTGCATTATGTAACTTTTTTTTTTCTGGTCGAGGGTCCACCATCTGTTTGGCTACATGGAGATGTTAACGCTTTGCCTATAATATTCCAGAGAATGGCATGAAACGTATATACTGCATATCAGGTGTCTGCAACCTGTACTTCGGGAGCAACCAGTGGCTCTCCGCCCCCTTCCTAGTAACTCCCCAAAGGATTTATGAATTCTGCATATTACGCTGAATAACTCAAACATTGGATTCCTCACAAGCCTAATATAATTATAAATCTATCATTTTGATGCCTGTCTCTGTAAGCATGTAACTGTGCCCCATCTAAGGCTTGCCGTGGCTGTTATATATACTTATAAAATATACTTATATAATCTTATAAAATACTAAAATCCCATTTGCTGACATTTTCGTTAAGTAGGTCACCAGAAGAAAAAGGTTGGTGACCCCTGTGGTACACCCATGGAGACAAGCAGGTGGTGGTACATACTACATATTACCAGGTCAAATTGGAGAGGCGAGCCCAAGTTTGAAATATTGAACTTAAAAATCACAAACACCACAAAATCAATCAAATACACAAATATTATAGGGTAGGGAACACAAGACAAATACAACTATGACAACTGGCTTGAATTTAGAGCAACTGTTTGTAGAGCAACTTTTTATTCACGTTTTTAGTATGATAAGCTATGATACAGTTCTTTCATTAGTCCATGTCCCAGTGTCATAGTATCCCTACCTCCAGCTGGCAGCTTTAAACAAGAGTAATAAAATAAATAAATAGATAGATAGATAGATAGATAAATGTATGTATACAATAAAGTCATGTGACTGTTCATTCTGCAGGGACATACGAGTGTGGTTTCACTAAGGGCTCAGTGCGGCACATAGCCAAAGCTTACCTGAGTGTGGCCCGGCTGCCTGACTCCATCCTGCTCACTACAAGCCCCATCACAGGAGACTGCTCTGCCCTGGAACCCACTGCCTCTGTCGCTATCAAGGTCACCACCATAATACTGAAAACCAACAACTCTTATGTGTTCAACTGGAAGTACAAAACACAGGGGACGGCCAAACCTGTAGGTAAGTCATAAAAGACCTGAGACTCGATACTGATCATGGTAATATATTAGATTAGAAAATATTCTGTAAATAGTAATAGCATTTAGTTGTGGTTGTATACTTTACATACTGATATGGATGTCAGTGTAATGGTCACATAAAAAAAAATAATTATGCGAGCGCTATGAGAATAAAGTCCTAACATTTTGACATTAAAGTCGTAATTTTACAAGAATAAAGTCGTAGTCAAAGAAAAGACGTAATTTTATTTCGATTTAAGGGCTGACATCAAAGTCAAAACGCAGAAGAACGTTTCGCCACCATGACCAGAGTGCAAAAGAGTTAAAAGCTTGTATGTACGATGGATGTACAACTTTTTATAACTGGCCTTTTAAACATTAACCACTGTTCAATCATGCACTCAGAGGCGGGACACTGGCCACGCTCCGATCCACAGCCAAATACAGGTGTCGAGTCTTAACGCGATTTTCACAAAATCTGTTCCCTTGGCTTTGAGCTTTCTACACTTGTTTACATTTGTTTGCGGACAGCTCATGTTTATGACTACCTGAAACATCCATGGATGCAGGGTCTACGCAGTGCTCCAGACCCTGTGCAGGGGAACAGTAAGGACAGTATGCTGTGGTCGATTCCGCATAAAGAATTCAGGATCAGGGACTTAAACCAGTTTCATCTCTGTTTATTGGACTAAACTATACACATTTGGAGACAGAAACAGGACAGTGCAGTGGCTATGTGACTAATGCACACGGCTCCACAAGCCCATAGCGAGGGGCTGGAGTTATCCACAATGAGCTCATCTTTGAACAGTGATTGTGCAAAGAGCCCACGTTTAGAAAAGAAGAGAAGCAGAGCAGAGTATGGGTAAAGATCGCACTGAGACTCCTCCTGTTTGCGGCTCAGAGGCTTTTTCCGAGCAGTCCGGTCACTCCACAGGAAGAAAATGTAGCCTACTTCCTCCAACATTTTGTGATTGATGCGTATGAGTGAAGAGGTGGCAGTTAAACTGCGGTGGCAATTTGTCTAATAACTTACAAACATATGGAACGTGTAAAATGTCAGCATTACAGAGTTTGACCTCCTTTATTGGCATTTATGCAGGCTTTTAACTCACCCATGCGCCAGTCTTTTGTAGTCTGCGTTCACTTTGATTCGGTGTCACCCTGTAAATCATTAAATTGATAAAATTGCATCTTTTTTGGTTACGACTTTAAACTCAAACTATTACGACTTTATTTTTGTAAAATTTCGGCCCTTTCTGACTGTCTTCTCATTAAATTACGACTTTAATATCGAAATGCTATGACTTTATTCTCGTAGCGCCCGCATAATTTAGTTTGTGACACTTATACTCCATCGTAAATTCAAAAAACTATTCAGGAAAGTTTTTTTTTTCCAGTATTGATATTTGTTCAGATTGTTTCTAGTTTTAATACTGATTTTAGTATTGTAGTAGTTAGTATTTTGAGCACCCTACCCCTCAGTGATTCTTGTTTATTGTACAGGGCATGTCAAACATACTAAAAAATTCCAATACTTTAACAATAAACTGTTTGTGTTTCAGATGCAGATAAAAACATCCACTATATTTTCGAAGTAATGATCAGTTGTGAGAAAGTTCCGACTGCGCAGATGGTCAATGTGACTTTTAAAAATGACATCAACCAAACAAAGTCCGCGTCAGTGACTATCCCTGTCATATATGGTACACCAGTCCTCTTTGCTGCATGCTTGTAAATATTTGTGTGATGATGTGATTAGTGATAGTCAAATTACAGAGGGATGAGTGGATTAATATAAGAAAAGACTTTAGAGTAACACGGTGTAGTTAAGTGTAACCGACTTCAGATGCAAAAATGTTATGCATAATTATAACTCCTCTGCCATATACCGTATTGTGTTTTCTAGCCGGGGCAAAGTCTTGTCCAGAAGAAACGATAAATGGAGCCATATGGCCCAAGACTCCAGCAGGAGACACAGCTGTCAATAACACATGCCCAGTGGGCAGAGTGGGCTACCGTACACGCACCTGTGTGGGCAATGTCTGGGACCCTGTCGCTGACTTCTGCATGAACGAGGAGCTCAGCAAAATCTCCAACGCAGCAGAAGTGAGGGTCCCTCTAGATTCTTAAACCAGTATTTTTCCACCTTTTTTGAGTTGCAGCACATTTTTTTTTTTTATAAAACACAGAACACAGAAATTACATCATTTAGAAACAAAAGAGCAAATAACTAGTTGGTTCTTTCTATTTGGCAATGATGATTTCAGAAATTGGACACCCCAAAATGGTGAAATAATAATAATGAATTAATGAATACATTTTTTTCCCAAGTCACACCTAGCAATACTTGAAGGCACACTAGTTGATACTTGCTACTTAAAGGCACACTAGTTAAAATCAATGTCTTAAACCATAACACAGATGTATGTACCTCTATCTCTTCCAGAGTTTTCTGAAAGGCTTGGGGGCGACAGAAGATGTGGCTCTGGACATATTCAGCGGTCTTGACAACAACTCGGATTCTAGCGGCGGAGACGGTGACAATATAGCAGACCTCACGGCTTCCATTAATGTGTTGGACATGATGTCGCAGGCCTCCAAAAATATTCCCTTGGGAGAGAAAATCCTCCCTGTAAGAAGTTGTTCTTTATTTAAGATATACACCTGCAAATTGTGTTCCTCAATGTACAATAGCTAACTAGCTCATTTTAAACAGCTTTCAGTGGTCCAGGTTATTACTCAGTTGCCTTATGCATTCAGAGCATGCTAGTAAGTTTGCCGTCACAGTAATGCCAAGTGCATACTTACTGATTCTCAAACAATGAAATGCTTTCTAATTAGATGCAGACAGCACAGAGCGGACTTATTTTGACCTCAAGAGCTGCTTATACAAAAAATCTGTACTAGGGCAAGACACATTTTCTTCAGATATGTGGAAAACATTGGGTCCAGGGCCTTTAAGGGGGATTTTTATATAATATGTTGTGAATATCTAGGCCAAGGAGTGAATGCAAAATATTTTACACTGTTCCATATCACTGGCTGAATGAACTGTTATATTTAAGGATCAACAACAGGTTTTGACATAAGACATGTATGGACAGTAGTGAAATATCTGTGAGAATATTGCAGATAACTTTAGCCAAAAAATGCATTATAATTTAATGTGCCTCTTTATGTTCTATTCCAGTCTTTTGTCAATGCTGCTAGCAACATGTTGAACAAGACCTGGACTAAAGTCAATAACACCGTTCTATACTCCATGTCTGCAAATTATCTTGAATCTTTGGAGGGATTGGTGCAAAACATTAATGTGAACATGTCAAACAACAATAGTGACTACAACACACCAAACTTGGATCTGAAATACTGCGCTGGAGATGACTGTAACCTTGAGGTTTTTGGGATCAACGTAAACCTGAACAAGTCGAGTGGCATTATGAAAACAGTTGCGGTTAAAAATCTTATGTCCAAACTCAGAAACACCTATAAGAGCTCAACTAGCACCGATCTCTTGGTATCAACCACTCTGGAACACAACAACGACTCAAACATACAGATCAAAATGGCATTCACGGCAACTCCGGGTGATAAACAAGAACCATATTGCGTTTTCTGGGACACCAAGATAAAAGATTGGGATGATATAGGGTGCCAAGTAGTCACAATGGTTCCAGTTAATCGTAGTGGGGTGTTTTGCGAGTGCACCCATCTAACGTCTTTCTCTGTGCTGATGGCTCGTGGTGATGTCTCTGATCCTGTTCTTGACATTATAACCTATGTGGGACTGGCAGTATCTATTGTATCTCTTATCATCTTCCTCATCATTGAGTATTTGGTGTGGGGAGCTGTAGTCAAAACCAAATTGTCACACTATCGGCACACTTGCATGGTTAACATTGCTTTCTTCTTATTGCTGGCTGACATATGCTTCCTCGCCTCCGTCAATCCACCAGCTCTATCTGCCGATATGTGTCTCGCCCTGACCATTTGCAAGCACCTTTTCTTTACAGTTAAATTCAGCTGGATGTTGTGTCTAAGCACCATGCTTGTTCACCAGCTAATCTTTGTCTTCAATCCCCTTCGGAAAAAGGTCTTCATGTTCTTCTCCAGCATCGTTGGCTACATGTTCCCCATTGTGATGGTGGGATCCAGTTATATCTACTACAGGTACACCGGAAAGCCCTACCATAACAAGGACACGTGCTGGCTGACGTATGAGAGCCTCCTAGTGGGCTCTTTGCACGCCTTTCTTCTGCCCATTGGAACCATCCTATTGTCGAATATTTTCTCCATGGGTGTTGTGATTGTGACCCTGCTCAAGTCTTCAAAAAATGACAGCAGCAAAACAGATGAGAAGGACACAGCCAAAAGCATCATTAAAGTCATACTAGTGCTCGCACCAGTGTTTGGAGTGACATGGTCCATCGGCTTCTGCCTGGTTGTGTTCAATTCAGCCAACCCTGCATATCCCTTTTTCAACTACACCTTCACCATTGTCAATTCCTTCCAGGTAGGCTAAAAGAGTCTAGTGAAGTAGCTAAAATTAATTTATTTCGCTCACATTTGCCATAGTAACACAGTGGAGCATCTATAGACACGCAAGCTTAAAGGCTTCTGTACACCATCACAGTGCACAGGGCAAATTGACCACTACATTGTCGTTTAATGTTAATTTGAATTGTTTTGTGTGGACAAATGATGCTTCAATTATGAGCCAATATGATCCATAATGCACCTTACATTTTTCTATGGGAATTATTGGCTGTCTATTGGGTTTGGGTTAAGTCAAAATGTTCCTATAGCACAAAAAAATGTCTGATTGACCTTTGAACTGTTGTTAATGGTGTTCTGTGTAACTTTTTGGTGGAGGATATGTGACCTGCTTGTTTCTATGGAGATGCCATAGATTGTGTGAAATGTTCCATGGTACGGCATTAAACAAATCTATCTCCAGGGAAACAAGGAGGTAACACTATCAGGTCAAACTCAGATCTTTGGAGAGGGGTCCCTGCACACAGTAAGAATACATGTTTTTCAAGGTATTTCTTTCAGCAATAAAACTGTGTGGTAGAATAAGCAATAACATTTCCATGGAGATAAGCAGGCAGCAGACCCACCACCCAAAAGTTACATAGTGCACCTTTAAAACCATTAATAATGTAAAGTAAACGTACTATCCTTTGTCTTCATCAGGGCCTTTTCGTTTTGTTTACCGGGTTCATGTCAGAACAGAAGGTATGTAGCTCTCATAGATATACTGTCAAATTTGATAAGATTTTAATAATTATTCATTTAAAACACTTTTTTTGTAGGTCAAAGATGAGCTGTATAAGATTGTGTTTGTAAGTCCCCTCATATTTCTAGATCATTTTTCTTGAAAATACTGTAATACACCACAATTAAGTATTAATTAAGCATGAATAAGTATTACATGCCTGTCCTTCTCAGGGCAAAGGGGGCTCAAGTGACAGCACCAAGAATCTCACCTCCACCATGTACACAAAGGACAAGTGATGTCAGGTCAGTACTGTGACACCAACCTTTGGTGCACAATGTTATGGGCACAAATGGAGCCTTTCATTTCACAGATACACTTATAGATGGCATCGGGAAGGTTCTACAACATA
>KN486778.1:34075-48296 GCA_000787095.1 Periophthalmodon schlosseri | reverse complement strand
AGGGTATATAACAAAGTATTTAGATGAGCTTTTGTTATTGTTTGACCAAATACTTATTTTCCACCATAATTTGCAAATAAATTATCTAAAAATCAGACTGTGATTTTCTGGATTTTTTTTCTCATTTTGTCTCTCATAGTTGAAGTGTACCTATGATGAAAATTACAGGCCTCTCTCATTTTTTTAAGTGGGAGAACTTGCACAATTGGTGGCTGACTAAATACTTTTTGCCCCACTGTACCTGTACACATTACAACATGGAATTGTGTAAAATGTTTTCCATTATAACTACTCCTAAATGCTCTGTAGGTATTTGAGCAACATTTGTCTTGCCCCTGATATATTGTATAAGCAGCTCTTGAGGTCAAAATAAGCCCGCTGCGTGCTATCGGCATCTCATTAGAAAGCATTTTATTTTTGATAATCGCTATCGGCATCTCATTAGAAAGCATTTTATTGTTTGATAATCAGGAAGTACACATTAGCATGCTAGTTGTTGTTTTAGCTTTACCATCACGGCAAAACTTTGTTCTGGTCTCTGAAAGTTGTGAACAGCACTTACTCGTTGTGGTGAAAAATTAGAATGCTTGTAATGCGCAAGGTAAGTGAGGAATAACTTTGGACCACTGCAAACTGTTTAAATTACAGTAAAACTCAGGTACAATGCCTTTAAGTGTCCCATTGAACTTTTCTTGCAACTTTTCATACAAGAACATCACCGCACAAATGTTGGTTGCAGTCCAAAATGTACGTGAATGGTTGGAGTCTTCCCTCTGTAACAGGCTAACTATGTTTTTGTTCCATTGTAGGTGCAGTGGCCAGCTCCCTGGTCAAACAGAAACTGCAGGAGGTGATCCTGAAGAAGCAGAAGCAGGCACTAGAGCGGTCCAACCCCAACCCTCTGTCCACTCCTGCTGTCCCGTACAGGTTCGTCTATTTTACCTGGTGTGGTTCATTTAATGTTTATATTCACTCAATCACTTTATATTTTATGTTCATGTGCTACAGAAAGCTGGTCCCGGACCCCAGTATCTCGTCGTCCCCTTTGGCCCTGTCTCAGTCTCAGTCTGTGTGTGAGGCCTCAGAGGGGACACCGCTGCGCAGAGCAGGTACACACACATTTTGCATTCACTCTCAATCATCAACAGTTCATAAGCCGTGTCACAGCCTTCAAAACATACTATGCCATAAAAAAAAAGTTAAATAAGAAGCAGCCATGAATATGAGTAAGTTACAGATATCCAACTTTCACAGTTCATCATTATGTAATCATTATCTGGACTATACAGACTCTAAAACACATATAAAAAGGCCTTTTTATAACAAAGACTGAGGCATTATAAAAATCAAAATGTCAAAACATAATATAACATTAATAATATAATATAATAGTGTATTTTAATGGCTAGTCAACTACTAAAAAAAGTTAGTTGCAGCCCTAGTCCTCTCAACAGCTTACACTTACACTTATACTACTCACTTATAATCAATCAACTAAAGTGCCCTTGTGATTTCAGCTTCTGAGCCCAATCTGAAGGTGAAACACAAGTTGAAGAAACACTTGCACACCCGGAAGAGCCCTCTGACACGTAAGGAGAGCGCTCCCCCAACTGTCAAACACACACACAGAGTCCCCGATACACTGGGTAAGAACGCTTTTGATTTGTACATGATGACATCTTAAACTAAATCTAAAAAGTATTCAAACATTTCTCCTCAGACTCTTCTCCCAGCAGCAGCAGTACTCCTGTCTCTGGCTGTAGCTCTCCCAATGACAGTCAACCCATTGAAAATGGACTGCCGCCCTCTGCTGGCCTTTCGCATGAGGTGTGTGTCTGTTTATCACTTTTAATATAAACTTAACGATTATACACCCAATATTAGGCTTTTCCTCTATCCCAGTTTCTTTGTGGAATAACAGTTTGTCAGTCAGGTACATAGAGTGCTCCATGGACATGAGCAGAGTAGTGGCAGACATAATGACATGTTTAAATCAATAGCAGGGCTCAGTCTATCAGATGTTTCTGCATCATTCATTTAATCACAGGAAGTCAGAACACAGCAACCCCAGTCAACACCTGCTGTGGCTCTGCACGCAATGGTCAGCCTATATCTGCAATTAAGCAAAATGCTGTTCAAAAGGAAAAAAATATTACCTGGTATTTTACAAATGAAGCCAGTGAATTAGTGACAAGTTTGGACATACCCGCTCATGTAATGTTCAGTTTATTTTTTTTACATTTACTACTTTCTACATGTTATATAAATATGGAAGACATTAAATACATGATGCAAGATATAAATAACTAAATATTTTATATTCAACTCTACTCTACAACTAATTATTGACAACACTGCAAGCTATTGGCCTTCTCTCAGTGAGCTTCTTGATGAAGTCTCCTGAAACTGTTTTCACTTCACAGATGTCTTGGTCAAGAAATGGTAGTGTAGTTAGGAATACTTTCATATCTACATCAAAGTTTTAACTAGCAGCCGCTAGTATCAAGCTATCGTAAGGATATTGAATTGTAACTACGGACTATAATCAGTTCTTCTTCTTCGCCAATGGGTCTTTTAATAATAGTTTCACTTCAGTATTTCTAAATGTTGCAGGCTCAGAGGCTCCTGCTCAGAGACGGCACTTTGGCTAACTTCACGGTCCACAGCCCCTCCTCTCAGCCCACCATCACACTGGGACTGCCGGCCAACGTGCGGGTAACACAGAGTTTTTATATACACATAATATTTGAGGATGCAAAATAGTTTTAATGCCATTTGTGTGTGTGTGTGTGTGTGTGTGTGTGTGTGTGCAGGGGGATGGGGAACTCTCCTCTCTGAAGGTAGGCCGGGTGCCTCTGGTCACTGCGGGGGGCTCTCCGGTCTTCCTGCCCCTGAGCAGAGATGACCAGAGTGGGCAGCTGAACCCTCACCCTCTGCCTGTCATCATCCTGGAGCCATCCGGTCTGGTGCACTCTCCACTGCTCACCGGTAAGAACTCCACTTTTGGTAGATTCTTTATTTTAGAATCTAATAAAACACATGTTTTATGTAAATCAATAATCATGTGGCGTGATGAAAGGATTGTGTTATCCTTTGGTTTGCTATTCCACTTTGAAGCTGAGTTTGAAGTGTTTGAGCCCCATCTACTGGTGATGCTTTGAACAACGTTAAAAGCTTAATGATATTGTTAATCTTAAATCGCTCAACTGAAAAGTTGAGCGATTGAAAGTGGAAAATAATGCAATGCCATATATCATCTAAAAAAAAATATATATATATATAAAAAAATATATCAAAAAATGTCAAAAGCAGAAACTGTGTATACAATTTGAGGGGCAAATTTCGACTACAGCAGCCTTATGCATGGAGATCCCTTAAAAGCAGATGGGTAACAGTGATGAAATTAAATAATGTGGTCATACAAAACTATTTTAAAAAACTCTATACTAAAGTTTTAATTAAGAATTTTAAAAAGGAAATTAAAATGGTTTGTTTAATAAGCATTCAGTTAACAAAAAAATATAATTTGTTACAGTATGCAATGTGTTGACAATTAACAAATTGTTGTTTAGGAGAAGAACCGAAATAAGCCTTTCTACTCCTTCTCAAACATATTATGACTTGTTGAAAAATAATAATTAAAAAATAAATGATGGATGGATATATAGTATATTTAGTCTGCACACTAACTTGTCTCAGAATTCCCTTTTAATATAAAGTAGATATTATTTGAATGCACCTTACTGTACCTCCTCTCAAACTCAAACTGTTTTGACCAGTTCCAGGGTTAGAGAGTGTCCCGTTGAAGTTCTCTTCTCAGTTAGAGCACCTGTCTCCAGGGGGCGCTCCTCCTCACAAACCCCTGAGCAGAGCTCGCTCTGAGCCTCTGCCACCTAGTCCCAGAGCGCTTCACTCTCACCTCCTGCAACAACAGCACAGCACACAGCTGCTGGAGAGGCTCAAGCAGCAGACGCATCTGGGCAAGGTACAAGGAACTAACATTACATGGACTTATCTTATGTATTATATTATTAATAAGGTACAAAGAACCAATTATTGTAATATGGCATATTAGCATAGCCACCACAATTACAGTATAGAGGGAGAAAAATGCAGTCATTTAAATATTATTTAGTGGTCAGTCTTAAATGTTTTATATATTGCACAATAAATAATGCATTTAACAGCTATAAAGTCATGAATACTGGTGTTGATTTACGGATGTTGGAATAGTTTTGCATTGAATGGGCTTGGTGTACTTTAACAAAACAGAATGTTGGTGCAAATATTGAGGATCGCTATTAATTAATATTATTCAAATATATCCTTTGAATTATGCATGACTTATGTCTATGTCTTGTGAAGTTGTCCAAGTCCTTACCAAAGGTCAAGGCTTCTGATTTCTGCTATTAAAAGTTTCATCTTGTTCACCTCACAGCTCATGTCCAAGTCCAGTGAGAAGCCTCGACTGCACCAGATCCCCTCTGAGGAGATGGACTCTGAGGATGGGGGCGGTTCTTCGCCTACAGAATCCACCTATCAGAGCAGAGCAAGGGTGGAGTCATTGAGGGAGACAGAGCCTGTGTCTAAGAACCATGAAGAGCAGATCAACCTGCAACATGCCCTCATTCTCAACCAGGTTCAATATAGCCTTATATTATTCAATTAATATTCAGTATTAATATATATGTTTTGTAACAAACCAGTTGCAAGATTGTTCTGTTTGTATCTGTCTCATTTATATTTCAAGTTAGTAAATTGATTAAATGTGGCACAAATTCCCATTCTCTGTATTGTACCTTGAATATCAATGTAATTCTTAGCATAATGTGTTGTGTTGCGTAGTCGTTGCTGTGGGAGCAGCAGAAGCAGTTGCAGCAGCTCCACCGTCAGATGGAGACTCTGGCAGTGCCCGTGTTAAGAGCAGGCGTGGGCGTGGTCCATCGGCCCCTGTCTCGCGCACAGTCCTCTCCAGCCTCCACCTCACTGACCCTGCCTGAGAAAACTCTGACTCTGCCTGGTCAGGAGGTCAGCGCCAAGCCACGCTTCACAACAGGTGAACTCCACTGTTTCAACTACACAGTATAGATGTAAACACAACAGTGTCATGATGGCTGTGTTTTGTATGAAGAATTCAGCTGACACTGATAATGGTTAGAAAACAGCAAGATGGGCTTTGTAAATAATTGGACTTCAGTGGTCTCATTTACCTATTATATACAGTGCTTCTCAACCTGGAGGTCGGGACTCCCATGGAGGTTGTGAAATTATTTCCATAAATGGGATCCATAAATGATATTGAGAAAATGTAAATTATGTAGCCTTAAACAAGGCTTGACCCTTCAAATGCAGTGGTAAAAGCAGATTCCTATTTTTTGGCCTACAAAATAAATTAAGCCTGTGTCCTGAAAATAAAATTCGCCATTAGACATTTAGGCTACTATAACATTTCGCAGGTAGCCTATTTTTTGTATTTGGGGGTTGCAAATGCCAATAGCCAACTTTTTAAAGTTGAGAACTGCTGTACTAGAATACTATATTAAATGTATGTTTTGCATATTTGTCCAGGTCTGGTGTATGACACGCACATGCTGAAGCACCAGTGCACTTGTGGAGACAACAGTAATCACCCAGAGCATGCTGGGAGAATCCAGAGTATCTGGTCCCGCCTGCAGGAGAGGGGGCTCAAGGGCCAGTGTGAGGTATCTGAAATCAATCTGAATGTATTATTTTGAATTTTTCCATATTACAGTGCACTATTATGACATTTTGGTCTGATATTTTTGTGTTTGTTTGTGAGCTGCCAAACAGTTGTCCAACTGTTTTCATTTACTTGTAAAGATGGAGTAAAATGATTTGAAATTATTATTGTTATTATTAGCTGAAGTTTTATAAAAAAAAAACTAAAAAAAACCAAACATAAAAATACATAAAAATGATCACATTCTTTTATCCCAATAGACTATTCGTGGGCGTAAGGCTACACTAGAGGAGTTGCAGTCCGTTCACTCAGAGAAGCATGTGCTGTTGTATGGCACCAACCCACTCAACAGGCTCAAACTGGACAACCGCAAGCTGGCTGGTTAGTTAAGAATCCTTTCATTTATCAGAGACTAATTAAGGTTACAATAGAGGTTTGGCATTATCTGCTGAAGCATGTATTATGTACCAAGTACAGAGTAATTTGATTAGACATAGCATAACTAACAACAATGTTTACTCATCACATGGTATGTTTAACTCATTTTATATGCTTTGTTTCCACAGGAATACTCTCCCAGCGAATGTTTGTGATGTTACCGTGTGGCGGCGTAGGGGTAAGAAACTACTGCAGTAAAGCCCCAAAGCCCTTAATGAAAGCTATTCTATACAATCACTGTGTTGATGAAAGGCAATATTATTTCAAAAGAACAGCGACCAAGGACAGAAATTAGGAGAGAGAGACGGAGAGGAGGCAGGATATTAAAGAGGAAAAGAGAGCTGGCCGAGCGCTTTGCTAACTTTTGCCTGACAGTCCGTGTCTGACCATGACAAGTCAAACTAATGGGAACCGCATGTGCACGAGCCAGGATAAAAGAAATGCTTTGGATTTCATTGTCAGTCAGCCAGATGGACAGTAATGCCGCTTTATGAACAAACAGAAGAGGAGAGAGGAAAGAATGATGTGGAGATCCAATCGCAGCTGGATGTCGGGCCGTCTTTTCAAATACAAGAGCTAAATATTCTTTTATGGCCTCCGGGGGGTTTAAATATAAACAGCTAAAACACAATACTCACTAAAAGCCAAGAAACGCATCTGTTTGTCCTATAAGCCTTTTACTACAATGGAAACAAATAAATACATGCTAAATAGACGAGCAGACGGTTTAAATGTTCGAAGAAATGTCAAGGTTTAAAGTTGATCTATTGGTTTTGGTGAGTCTGTTTATGGGTTATCAGAAACAAAATGGAAAGTGTAGACCTGCATTATGACATTGCTTGTTTTTCATATTTGTTAACTGTATGTAGGCTCCCATTTGGCCTATTACATATTAAATATTTTCATATTTCACTGTACCAAGATAAAGATTGATTACACCACGAGACGTTTCATATTTAACGTGTGTTTTACAGGTTGACAATGACACCATCTGGAACGAGGCTCACACATCCACAGTGGCACGAATGGCAGCGGGCAGCGTTGTGGAGCTGGCTTTCAGAGTGGCTAAAGGGGAACTCAAGGTCAACTCAAGTTCTTTCAGACACTAATACTAATTTAATTGTAAGGCTTATATGAGTGGAAAGAGAAATATTGATTTATTTATTCAGATTAGTTAGAGTGACTTGAATTCAGGATATTAATCTTTATTTGAGAAGTTTTTACTACTTTAGAGTCAGTTATTTGATAGACCTAGATTATTTTGTTTGTTTTAATGTGTTTTTACTTATTTAAAAACATTTCTTCTTATTTCAAATCAACTCCAACGGGGAAAGAAAAACACACTCTTTAGAAAATTATTTTTTTAATTTAAGCTAAATTATTTTAAATGTTATAAAAAGATAAATATGCTACATCCTTTAAACAATGAAAACTAACTAACTAACAAATATAAATCTTACTAACTCAAAACCACTCAAATATTGATTTTAATTTTAACCAATGTTAGATATATTTGCAGTGTTTAGTAACATAGAACTTTAGAAGGATCTAATCTAAACAACATTAAAAGATAATTGAAATTGAACTCAAATAGCTCGCTGCAGATTTCTTCAAGTAAACAATCTCCTGTCTTGTGGAACACTCATTAATTACATTTCTTCTTCTTCCGTACAGAATGGCTTTGCTGTGGTCAGACCACCAGGGCACCACGCATACCCGTCCAATCCCATGTAAGTGTGCTGCTGTGTGGGGCATTCATTAGGCCTCAGGCAGCTAAGTCAGTTTCCACAGTGCCTTGAAGGGATGAGATGCTGCCTGTAAAGTTGGTTTAAAGGTTGGCATTATGGTGTAAGCCAAGCATGTTGTGGTCGAGGATGTGTGTCGGAAATGAATGGAAGTAAATGTAATGTTGTTGAAAACACATGAAACGAATGCTTTGTTTTACGACAGTGAAGGCTTCCTGTCTTTCCTAACATTAACAGCTATAGTGGTGTTTATTAGAGATTTAACCTGTAGATGGACTGCGGGTAGATTTTAAGTTAATTAAACAGAGAGATTAGACTTTAAAATAGTGAATCGGCTGCAAGACTGGGAAACTAAATGTGTGAACAGTTCATTTTTCATTTCTTAACAAACCTAATTTTTTTGTGCAACAATGGGAACATTAAAACGCTGCAAATATCCCCACTTCTGTTTAAAAGGTCTTAAAAGGCCTATTGACAATTTCTACTTACTCATGTTAACAATTCTTTGTTTTTTCCTCAGGGGGTTCTGCTACTTCAATTCAGTGGCCATCGCCGCAAAGCAGCTTCAGCACAAACTTAGTGTCAGCAAGATTCTCATTGTTGACTGGGTATGAGACTGTAAATATGAATTTTAGAGCAATACATGAAGAGGTTTCTCTGTAATCAAACCTGGTTGTTCCTTCATTAGGATATTCACCATGGTAACGGCACCCAGGAAGTGTTCTACAGTGACCCCAATGTCCTGTACATATCCCTACATCGTTACGATGATGGCAACTTCTTCCCTGGCAGTGGCTCTCCTGCAGAAGTGAGTAATATCTGCATGTAGTAGGCACCTATCAGGCATTGCACTCAAGTTTGTAAAGTCTGCATTCCATAAAGGAACAACAGGTACAATTGTATACAAACAACATTACATTAAACAAATAAACAAATATTACTTGTACGTGCTGATGCTAGCCCTAATTTGTAAACTGCATCAGAACATGCATTTAGCATTAAATGGACTATCAATATGACTTGTAGGGTTGTTACAAGTATTGAAAATCAGATACTAATCAATTCTAAAACTAAGATCAAAACTAGATACTCATTTAAGCAGGTATCGATACTGCAAAGAAACACATTAACATAACTTTCCTAAACAGTTTTATTATGCATTTGAGCTTTATCACAAGACCTCATACTAAAATAAAAACTACTATTATTTTGTGTATGAAAATTACATTCTATTACTTAAAAAGGAGCTTTTTCATCTTCATTGTGGTATCGTAATTGGTATCAAGTATTTTAGTATCCTGACAACACTAATAACTTGCACTGAATTCTGCACTGATAAAGATTGCATGTTGGTTTTCAGAAGGGAACGAAAAAAGTTTTTCTTTTTTTAAATAAATAAATAAAACTTTTGTCAAAATAAACATTGATCCTAACATAAATCTGTACGGACCCTCAGGTTGGATCAGGGCCGGGGGAAGGCTTCAATGTCAATGTGGCCTTTACTGGAGGACTGGACCCACCCATGGGAGACGCAGAGTATATTGCTGCATTCAGGTAAAATTATCACATCATCAGGATTAATATTAAGTCTGATTCTTAAACTCTTTTGGATGACACAATAGTGGATAATTCCCTTCAAATGAACTGCAAATTAAAGCACAATGTTTCAAACTATACTCCTTTGCAGCATTTGCCAAATAGAGCTTAGTTGAGCTTTGATGTTTCCTTTATTGTCTTTTTATTGATCCCTATTATGATTTCTGCCTGGATTGTAATCTGTCAATTCCCCCAGTTTCCTCCCCGAGCCACAACAAACACTTCGGCGTTGACGTATCGCTTGCGTAATTAATAATCCCTGTCATTTGGGGAGCATGTGTCTGGCACTGGCCTTCGTTCCAATAACTCGCAATGCCTTACAGTAAATTGTGTGCAGGTTGTGCGTTTGACAGAGCGCAGACGGCTACTTCCTGCTGGTGGCTTCCATAATTGTCATTGGTGGGTGGTTGGCAGCAGTTAAGTTTCAGTAGTGTGGGCTGTTTGCTAGTCTGCTGCACCGAAAGCTTTAGGAAACCGTGACCACCGCAGCGTTATGGAAAAGGGGGCACCGTGGCAAAGGCAGGCTCAATAATGACAAACATGTGAATGCAGTTATGATATGTACAAACACAGGCCACTGCGGATGGGAGGTAATTAATATGAGGTGTCTTTGAGGACGTCTTTGGGTTATCCTGGATACATAAAAATCCTAACAGTTTCTTGACCTTGTAGTATCGTAGGTCAAGTACGGAACCAACAAAAGATTTATTTATTATTTCCTATACATGGAACACCTATAGTTGTTCTATTCGATAATAAGAATGTGTATTGAATTGACTAAAGTAAATTCATCCATTATATGTGATCCAACATTGAATTCAGAGTTATAGGTGAGCTCTGAAGTGTAGTCATGTAGTGAAGAAATGTATTCATCAAACTTTCTGTGAATTGGTGCAGCGATTGACTAATATGTGGTCCAGAGGAGATGATAAGCTCTACCAATATATTGAGGCTGATATGTGCGACCTATTTTAACAATGTACCTCAAGTTATATTATCCTAAAGTACAATAAACATATAAGGAGGAGTTTTAGACATCCACAGCCTTCAGAGTTTTCAAATGTTCATATAAAGCCCCAAGTATCTTATTTACATGTCAGTTGGTCGGCCCAAACTAAATATTCACCTATTGCTGATACACCAAACTAGGGCTGCAAGATTCATTGCAATCAAATCAAATTCACAACTTGAATGGACGCAATTAGCAAACTGCAAATCTCACAGGCTGCAATTTTTGGTGTACCAAAACTTCCTCCACAAACAACATAATATCCCTTCTTATTCTGTATAAAACTGCTAACCCTGTAATTTAGATCTGTACAAACACATGAAATGTGATTCTTCTATTAGTTTGTCATATATGTTCATATTTCAGAACTTTGAACAGAATCCTATAATTAAAACATAAATCACAAATCTAAACGCAATCTCAATGCTTGAACAAAAAATCACAATTCAATATTTCCCAAATTGCGCAGCCCTACATCAAAGCAGCATCTCTGCAAATATCTCTAAAGTGTATCAGAATACTATTAGATGGCTTGTACTTCACACATGCAGAAAGCAACCCTTTCTATTGCAACAGTTATAATACGCACGCTTAGCTGATTCTGGACTCTTTCTGTTGCTGTATTTGTAAGTGCATGTAATAAGTACTGCAAGCACAGCTTGCAAAGTGCATCAACAACATTGAAACCCCTCACTCTCACAGGTGCAGGCTAGTTAGAATGTGCAAGTGATATATGAATGACCAGACCAATATAGCAGAGAATGTATTTTAGGAAAAGTTTATGTATTCCTATGGCATCTCTCTTGTGTGGCATCTAAATGACAATGACCTCTGACCCCACCACACAGCAACAAGTCTTTAAGTAAAACACAAATTGTCCATGTTTTGTAATCATTTCCTAATTTCTCATTTTAATAACGGAACAGTGGAGTTTGTATTAGTTGATTCAGCTCAATCTTGGATTACGGCACATATGTTTCTGATCTATGGCTCATAATTACGATTATGATTAGACCCTCCTTGTTTGTTTTCCCAATCAGAGCAGGAAGCGTATTGGCTCCACAGTGCTTTTTTACCGTTAAAAGATGAATTGATTGTTGATTACATTTCAGATTGATAATTAAAAGACAATTGACCCTGTTTTTCAAACCAAAATGAATAATTGGAAAGGTTGTGTCCTCTTAAAATGTAATTTGTATTGTTTTTATTACAAATTGCCAAACTTGTGGATTTGGACTTAAAGTTCTAAGAAATTCTTTGTTTACAACACCAGATGGACTAAGTTTACCACATATAAACAACACCGGAAAATGTGCCAATAGAGGAAGGAAGACTAATTAGTGAAATTATAGATGGAAAGGGGAAATCAAAGTATAGTTTACTTCTACCTTTGGCCGCAATTACAGTGACAGTGCAAAGAACCAAGAGAAAAGTGATTGCATTGAAATTGTACCAGTTGTATCAAAAAAACTATAAGGAGCTACAGTTTATTATTTTGTTATTTGAATATTTCTTATTTTTGAAATCAAGATGAGCATTTAGACTGCTAATGAAGTAGTTATTAAAGGAGGAAAATAGCTTTCAATATACTTTCAATATAGAGTTCTAGTAGTTTATATCTGTCATTAAACTTAAGTTGGGGACAATACACATGTTTTAATCGTAATTGTTTTAAAATAAAATTGCAATTTAGCAGAGATAAACAAAAACAGATGATCAACTGTTCATCACATACATACATACTGACCCCTGAGGAATTCCACACCAAGGAGAGTTAATTTAGAATAATATATCATAATAACTATATCATAAATTTTAAAAAGTAGAAAAAAGTTCAATTGTTGTCATGTTTACTGTTTACAGACATTCTGCAAATAATGGAATGAAATGAAACAAACAGCTTTGGTCTTAAAACTGAACCTTGTGGAATACCAGTCATCATCTAAATGGCACTGATGTCATGATAATACCAGATAACATATTAAACTCTGCATGCGTTGAGAATAATGTCAGTATTTTTTCATGCTTTGTTTTGGTGTTGCTCTCATTTTAAAAGGCAATAGCGTAGTTTGCCAACCACCTCAATAGTTTCTTTCTCATTAAACCCCCCTTACCACACACACCCCTCACCTGCAACCAAACCATTAAAGACTTTAATAGCTCCACTTTTATGGTCTTAAAGTTTGTGAGTTTTTTGTATTTTTTTTTTTTTTCTTTTATTCCTGACTCACACCCCCTCGTTCTTTTCCATCACCCCCAGCCCCCAATGCGCTCTCCCTTTTTCCGCTCCTCCTCTGATTGATCTTTAATAAGGCTCCCCTCAGCGTCGCCCGCCTCCTCCATCTTTTCCATTAGTTTGTCTGTAGTCTCTCAGTCCGGGGGGGGGAGCGGGCCGGCTTTAATGGCTCCACGCAGGAGGTGGGCCCTGGTTTTTTGCGGTTGGATGTGACCGTCGACGGGTACGAGACGTTATTATATGCATTCCTCGTGTCTTGACTGCGGGGCGCCGTATCGGAATGAAGACGTGATATACCTACTCCTAAGGATGACTGAGATGATGAAAGACTATGTTGGAGTTTCTGGGACTTGTCTTGAGAAGCTGAACGTCACTGATGAAAATTTGGAAATACACTATGACTCTAACCGCAAAAGCCCAGTTTGCAGTGATCTGTATTAATCTCCAATCATGTGTAGACATTTTGTCATAATGGACAGCAACAGACTCAAACTGGCAATAATAATAAATAAAAGTGCATGCTGGTGTTGTGTCCTTAGGCAAGACACATAACATCTATTTCATATTCTAGTTACAGTGATGTATAAGGCTGGTTGCCAGTCCTTGCACAAAGCTTATATTTCCAAACAAAGTTGAATAGACTTTAACTGGCAGTGTACCAAAATTGAGCACTATTTTATAAAGACCAGTTAGTTATAACTTTCTGTTACTTAGTTTTTATTGTTTTGGCAAAATAATTTGAAAGTTGTAGACAAGAGATACATAGTGATCTTGTATTTATGTAATATTGCCAACGCCATAGAAGTGGTTCATTAATCATTGCATAACCCCCCTCAATACCCTCAATAATTTGTGTAGCCTATAGTAGCTATAGGCCATAATCAGGGTGCACTCTGGAAAATGGTCAGTTATTATAGCAAACCATGAGGACACTATACCTTTTTGGGGAACATGAAGACAGGTAAACTGTAAATAATACTACAAGCATAATGCTGCCTACAGTAGGCTCATTCAAAGCAATCTGTGAAAGAACAACAGAGCATTGTCTGCAAACTTTTTATGGTTCATTAGTCAATTTGACTTATTGTAGAGAAAGTCGCGTTGGGACATTCCTAGTTTACAGCTGAAATGGCTCCTTTTAAGTTCATTCAAAACACTTTAAAAGTTCTGGAAGTGATGAAGATTTGGATAAGCGCGCGTCCTTGTTTTTGTGTATGTTTACATAATCAGTGTTTGGCATTTCCCTTCGCCGTGTATCCACTCACAGAAAGGTGTTTACGTGTTTATATCTCGTGTTCTATCAATGAGCTCACGTTGTCCATCTGCACGCAGCCATGACAGCATCGCACACATCCCGATATGTGCGTCCGAGTGCGAGTTTATGTATGTGCGCGCGAGGAAGGGGAGGGGAGGGGGGGGTCTACAAAGTCCCCAGGCAGAATAATGAAGGTAAATGGATCCCAGATGGACTGTTTTTCCTCTTCTCTCTGTGTTGT
>KN486778.1:22031-33949 GCA_000787095.1 Periophthalmodon schlosseri | reverse complement strand
GCAGACCCCCCCCCCCCCAGCCCCCACCGCACACACCCCGCCTCGGGACAGCAACGTTCTATTCCCTTCACAACAATAGCATTAAGGAGATCTCGGTTCTGTTTACAGTCCAACAAACAACAGAGAGCTGACCAAACAATATGACTTTGTGTTACTCACGCTCCGCAGATTCATCAATGGTGCTTTGTCGGCAGCGAGTGCACTTTCAAACAACTTTTGCATCCGCTTGTCATGCTAATGGTTTTTGTGTTGGATTATACATTTTGTCAAGTTCTCAGGGCTTTACTTTGAAGCAGTTTAAAACACGGCTAACTATGACCTCTCCATACAATAAAGATTCAAAGTAATTAATCTTGCATCATTATTTAAGGCATTAAACAGGACAACTACAGATTGGCACAAGAGGTGGGTAAAAACTGAACCGTTACCGTAACCTCAAAATATTGTTGCTCAAGTAGAAGTTCTAATCACTGTATATTTAACATTGTCAACATAAAGCATTTCACTCACAGTGGGTGGAGTAACCAAACTTCTGTGAAAATATAATTTATTAGGATTAAAAGTATGGTGTCTGTGAACATTTTACTAATCAGTTTTATTGAAAATTGAGTACTATCTACCTCTGCTCAAGTTAGTCCAGGCTTTAATTATAGAAGATCCATAAATTAAATGTAATAAAAAACAACAAACTAACACACAAATCAAATAATACACATCATCATCATAAGTTCTCCACTAGACCGCTCCTTTTTCAGAGTTTGCCACAGTAAAAACCCAGTGAATCATCTTCTCGTGAGGAAGTCATCCGGATGATTCACCTTTTAAGTTGCTGTATGTTTTAGGCTAGGTTTCCCCAGCAACTTTATCTATTTGTCAAAGATTGGGGAAAACACAATTACATGTACTGCACTGGTCTTATCTGAACATTTACAGAGAGGACTGTAGACAAACATGGAGCAGCTGAGATGAACAATTAAAATGCAGACAGTTTGTTAGTTATAGTTGTCATGTCTTGGGCAATAAAAAAAGAAACTTACCTTTGAGTTGTGTAACTGTTGTAGAATAAATTGTAGTAGCCCGAGAGTTGAAGAGAAGAGGCGTGATGGTGGAGTTCTAACACAGGAAAAGTTTATTTACCATCAGTACAGGACTCAGCACCCAGAGACATGAAGCCTCAATACACTGTCATAGTGCTGTCCGTTCTAATCTAGTGCAGTCCAGTTTGGCTACGCTTCTGTTGTAGGGAGTATTATACCTCTGATGATGCAGGCCAAAATAACAGGGACAGAGCTGGCAGTGAGTGCCTTCAGTATGGTACAAAATGAAATTTCTCTAAGAGTAATGAATAAAATTCTAATCAAAGTTGAGTCATAATCTTCAATGATATGCTTGGGTCTTTTTAATTGAGAGGTCTACAGCCAATCTTCTGTCAGTGAACGCATGCGGTTTGGAACAGAGTTCAGAGGAAGAAATTTGACTAGTTTTGTTTTAAATGGCGCTGATTAGTCTGTATTGTTTGTTCTGTAGGTTCAGTAAAATTATACTGAAAGCCATTTTAATCAACACAAAATAAAATGAAA
The DNA here is from genome assembly GCA_000787095.1 of Periophthalmodon schlosseri. Classification (NCBI taxonomy): domain Eukaryota; kingdom Metazoa; phylum Chordata; class Actinopteri; order Gobiiformes; family Gobiidae; genus Periophthalmodon; species Periophthalmodon schlosseri. The sequence continues at coordinate 32,369 of KN486778.1, read as the reverse complement.
ATCGTCATTGATCAATACGATAAACAAAGTTGTGACTGATTTTTCTTGTTATATCGCCATTCCTACCTTTTCCTGACTATAGTTGTTGTTGCTGTGAGAACTATTTTCTAAACGTTTCTCTTCTTTGTTTTACAGAACTGTGGTCATGCCCATTGCTCAGGAGTTCTCCCCTGATGTTGTGCTGGTCTCGTCCGGGTTCGATGCTGCGGAGGGTAACCCCGCTCCACTGGGAGGCTACAAAGTCTCTGCCAAATGTACGCTCCTCTCACCACACGCTCCCTCTTCTCTAGTCTTCCTCGCGGTCCTTCGGAGATATTATTAGATTATTACGGCTCAAAGCCCAGTTGTCGGGCCATAATTACAGTAATGAGTAGTTGCTAGTTTGCTGTGGGAGGATCCCCAAGTTAAAAATACAGATTTGTTTTGAAAGAATATTGGACGTTACTACGATGTCATTTACGGTAAGCAGTCTTCTTTTCTGTGGTTGACACTTGTATCTCGGTGACAGGCTTCGGCTTCCTGACCCGACAGCTCATGGCACTGGCTGGGGGTCGGGTGGTGCTGGCCCTTGAAGGAGGTCACGACCTTACCGCCATCTGCGACGCTTCGGAGGCCTGCGTGGGAGCTCTGCTGGGCCTGCAGGTGAAAAGACAAGTGCCTGAAGAATAGCTCTGTATGATATGCTTAGAGGGTTTATGGAGTTTCCATGGGTGTTCAGGGGCCTGGAAACTCCCCCTTGGATGGATATACATAAGAGGCATTTATAACATACTGTGGTGAGCCCATGTCTTATTCAATGTGCTTAACTCATAGCATATAGTCCATAGGGTAATTATTTGAACCATTGTGGAATTCAGTCCACTCAGCCTGCTTGACCTTCACAGAAATCTTTTTGAAGACGTTAGTTAGTTAATTACTAGTAAACAAGCTCAAGCATTAGTATATAAGTAATTATATATTAACAAACATCAAAGTGGGTAAAGTATGTAAGTGTTTATTTCATTTATTAAGGGAGGAAATGTCCAAAAATAATTCACAGTTTTTAAATTGCAAAGTAAATGTAATTAGCTATAAGTCTTCAAAAACTTAGAGATTACAATATAATTTCAAGCATTTTTTGCACAAACAGATCTTCAGTTTTCATATACTGTACATATTGTGTTTGATGGTCTGAAACAATAATGTGTGACCAAATGCAAAAATGTATACAATTCACAAGGGAGAACAGATGTTTCAGAATGCTGAAAATATGACTCCTAAAATGAACCTCAAATATTAACATATCTCTCTCTGTTAGGAGCCACTATCAGAGGAAGTGCTGATGCAGAAACCAAATGCCAACGCTGTGCGCTCCCTGCAGACTATTATCCAGATACAAAGTGAGTAAAGCCAGTGTGGATATGGATGTGTTAGTATGTTATTTAAAGGGCCTCTACCTGATTTCAAACAATGAGTCAGGAACATTTTTTAGTTTGAACTGATAGCCCCACCCATTTAGTCCTTTCTGCTATTGGGATATTGTACCATGACACAGAAGCAACTCTTCAAGATAGTGTCATGCAGTTGTTTTCTTATAGTTCTTTATTCTCTGTCTCCTATTGGCAGTTTTGTCACTCTTGAAAATGCACCACAACAGAGAAGTGCCTTGGACAGTGTCAGGCAGTTGTTACCCATGATTCTTAGTAACAATGTACTTTGATGAAAAAAGATCTTGACAAGAATACATTAAAATCACTTAAGTGTGCATGTATTGGCTCAACATTTGAACTTGCAATATCATATCACCACTGATGGATTGTTGATTTATTTCTTTGATTTTTAGGTCAGTATTGGCAGAGCTTGAAATCCTCCAGTGGGTCGGTCCCTCTGTCCTACCTGTGTGCCCAGAGAAGAGACTGCGAAGAGACGGACGCAGTCAATGCCTTAGCCTCCCTGTCCGTGGGGGTACTGTCCAATAAGACGTAAGTATTTCTCAAAACTTTAAAACAACCTTATTTGGATATTTTTAGCTCATTTTTATTTGTCTGTTTGTAGCCTTTCCGATGAGCCAATGGAAGACGACAGCGAATCCATGTAGGAAACCCACTTGTAAAGATTTTTTGCGCTGTTTTGAGAGACCACACGGGGCGCAATACTGAGCCCCACCACCTGCCTTATTAAACCCATGCCCACTGCTAACTGGGCATACGTGAGCACCTGTAGAGGTAGCACTTCGATGCGAATAAACCTTTAGTTCAAACCAGTGGTGAAACCTCAAGAATTCTCACCAAAGAGCAATACCAGACTGTCATTGCTAACTGACATCAGACTAGAATAGCACAACTTTTTGGGGAACAGACTTTTATCGCCTTAATCCGCCTTAAAACGATTGGACCAATTTCCGGTTCCAGAAGGACATTTTCAACTGTCAATGATTCCATGTTTTTTTTTTCGTAACACTTTGATGAAGAATGGACTTGTGAATAAGAAGCCGAGCGGACATTGCATTTGATTTGATGTCATTACAAGCAGCATAACCACTATGAGAGGAGGAGAAGAGAGATGAAGACAGAAAACAGAATTAGGGCTGAGGTCCTTGTTGTTTGCACTGTTCAGTCCATAATGTGAACCATCAGCAGACCCAAAGCTCCTCTTTGTATAGCCTATTTAATGGTTTCTTGAAGATTTGTACGGCTGTGTTTCTCCCTTTGATCATGCCTTAGATCTGGTTCTTAGGACACATGCTGACCGAAATACTTGATTTGTATTTCTTACAAAGCTACGCGGAATAGTAGGCAAGATTTGCAGTGGAGCAGTGGAGTCTTAAAAGCACATACTGTACCTAACAATGACCTTCTCTACCACTAGTATTGACGCCTGTGTACAGTATATTACTGTTTGTCCTGAGACTAAAGGAGCGTTCATTCCACTGTGGCCGTGCCGAGGACCATCGAATTGTAGCTGCAATAATTACATGCACTTAATGGAAGTCACCCAAAGACAACTGCCTTAGAAACAGCCTGCGAGAAGGCAAAAAGACTGTAAGCAGAGTATGCACCCTTCCCTCTGCATCCGAACCTGTGGATTTACTGTATAATAATTAGCTTTTTTATTCTTTTGCTATCCAACCTAAAGGCAACTTATTTTTAATCAAATGTTTGCTCCTTAAAAGCGCTCAACATCCTCAGTCCTTAGCCAGAGACGTGGCCTAATCTAAACTATGTAATTGTGTTTCATAAATGCTAAAAAGTGGCATTATAATTCCTAAACCGAGTCATTACATTAAAAGAACTGTTGCTAGTCTGCAGTCTCAAGCACCCTTAATGACAATAACCAAAGCATGGTTTGGGAATTGGAATCAGAAAAAGGTCATTTCAGTTAAATAGTTTTAGTCCAATCCAGATTCCCTATCCTCACTAAATGCCTTAATTATAAACCTTAACTCAACAAACTTGATCTTAATTGACAAGATAAACCTGCCCAGTTAAGTCTTAGATCTTACAAAACAAGTGCTAAGTTTCAACACAAAGCGAAAGCTATATTGCATTTACGTTAGGCCAATAATCCTAACCTATCATTTTAAATCAAAATAACAAGTCTTCAGGTGTCAGCCATTTTGACCATGCTGTGTTTCTTGCCCGCAGGCCTTTAATGAAGTAAACCTACATCTGTGACTGTAGTACACACAAGTACAGTATTCACGTGTGTACTGTGTGACTGCCTTTGCAAGTGTTAGCCTTATCTTGGTGTAATGACCTCCTGTATTATATTTATAGTGGCTGTTTTTGTCTTAAATGCATAGGGGCCAGTATTGCCTCAACTCTTAATTCCCTTTTTATTACTGATGTCATTTTCTTGTTAGTAATACACTGTAAATAGAAACTCAAAGACCAAAATACACAATGTGTGCCTTGATGCATTCAGTACTGTGTATTGGCAACTAACTGGACTTAACTCTGTCTGTGTAAACATGACATTGGAATCTTTGTTTCATACTGTTCTTTACATGTAATCTTGACTTTTCCTACTTTGTATAGAGATTTTCTATTTTTTACTGTTGGTCTCCTCTTATTAAAAGAATTTTCACTATGATCTCTGTCTTATTTCATTATATTTGGGGGATTTTTTTCCAAGCAGCAACTTTCCAAAGAATAAGTTAGCAATCAACTTGACCTGTTTGATTGGGAAACAACTTGCTCTAAACAAAATGATTGAAGCCTGTGCCATTGGCAGAGCCAGAAATGGTCTAAGCTGTTTTCTGTCTGGAAAGCATAACATTTTCAGAGATATAAAAGATGTTTTTCATCAGTTTGAGCTTCCTGTTGTCAATCGCTATGGCAACAGTGCTAAGTCTTCATCACTCTGAAACCAATAAATATAATGGTCAGTGAGAATTTAACGGCGACAGATTGATCCATTGAGGCTAAAGTGAAATAACTGTTCTCTATCAGTGCTGACGTGGGAAAACATGAACTTGAAGGCACCTGGCATGGTACTGTTGCGTAAAAAAAAATAAAAAAAAATTAAATAAATATGATTTTTTAAAGTAGACAAAATTAAACTCAGACGAATGAATGAAGGACTGTCTAGTTGGAACTTCCACTTAATTTCTGAAATGCAATCTAAACATCAGCTGTTGTATGTGGGAATACAATGCAGGAAAATTAAAACAAAAAACTAAATACAAACAAACTTACATGCTTTATGACCGTTCCAGAACCCATCCATAATGTACAAACAGTGGTGGTATACAGTACATCGTTTTGAGATTCTAGATTACATCTCTGCCTTAAACTTGTTTGTGGGACAGCCAAGCATCATTCCCCATGTGGATGAATGTTCTCTCTCCAAATGCCTGCGTCCTGGTTCAAAGAGCAGGAGAGGAGCAGGAGACTGATTAAGAACTGAAACAATAAGATCTAAAGGCGTGGTGCTGCTCTGAAGTTTCACCAGATCCACATCGAAATTCCAGGACAGTTTGATAATGAACACAAGAGCTCTTTGTCACAACATGTTCCTCTGCTTACAATTTGCATCCGTGGAGCTTTAAAGGTGCACTATGCAACCTTTCTGTTCGAGAGTCTGCCACCTGCTTATCTCCATGGTGATCATTATTGTTTTATCTACATTGTTCAACAGTATGACAATAAAAAAAATCTATCTACATGGATACAAGCAGGTGACACCACAACGACATAAGTTACAGAATCGGTAGATGTGGAGACAGGCGATCCCACTCACATGTTTTTCAATGTATTTTTGCGCATGAAAAAATTTAAAATAGAGACGTTTTATGCCATATGGTCGAACATTCCAGGCAAAGGAATAACATCTGAACTCCCACAAGAAAAGTTGCATTGTGCGCCTTTGAGGCCGAGATGTTAAAAAGGCAAATATTGGCTCGATATATTGGCCAACTAATACATCACAGATCATTTTCGAGTTTGGTTTTCAGCAGTTGTCTAGTAAAATAATAAAAAACAGCGGTATTAATGTTATTGAGTTATTTGGTTATTTATTTATTTAACTGCCAGCAATTTCCATAGGTCATTTTCAAGCATTTGTTCTGCTGACACAGGCGTTTATGTTCACTTTGTACGTGTAAAAAAAAAAAAAAAAACAGCTGTCAGGAGCCTTCAGACTCCAACCTGCAACATCCTGAGGTCTAGGAACACAGATTTGTAAATCATTTGAATGCCACTGATTATTTGAAACATAGATTTGGTATTTTTTCTCATACACCTAGAGAACAGAATGTACAGCACAAGGAAATGACTATTAAAATATTTTATATATTTTATTTACTTATTTGAGTTAATGGAATGGCACAAAATGGCTGCTCCAGTCCACACAACCACAACAGCATTGATGATCATGAAACTTTATATCAAAGTCCTCCACAGAACTTTGGTATTTTCTCCCAGGATGTCGGTTTGGCTGCGTTTTGGGCCAAACATGTCGTCTTTCCACATGCGGGCAACTATTTGTCAGAGGCCTTTGAAGTCCATAAATAGTTCCATTTGCAGCGGTCCATTACAGCAGAAGAATCGAAGCACATTTGTTTGTGAAGACGCAGTGACTTTAGCATCTGGAAAGACAAAAGGCAAAAGGAAAACTTTAGAACGTGCTAATTTTGTACACTCGGCTAACAGCGATGACACAAGCTAATGTTTGAAGCGCCGCGTGTACAGTATCTGTGCAACATGAGGGAGGTCATGCATGGGACACCTGACAAGGAACATTTTCACATTTTCCAGTGTTACCATTATGGAGAGTAAAACACGGATAATTGCAAACAGGCACCCAAAGTACAAAGGCCTACAGTTATTTGCCAATTTTTGAATTAGTCTAATTAGGCTTCCGTACTTTGAGGACACGGTCAGGTAATCGGACTGTAATGCCAGCACTGGACGTACTCTTACACCATAACTCAGTGTTGTTAACCTATCAAAATTATCTGACAAATTTTACTCAACAATTCAGAAAACTACAGTGTAAGAGAAGACTGTACATACATGTAGCCAAACGGCAAAAAAGAGTAAGGCCTAATAACGAGAGGAGAAACACTATACTATTTTAGAAAGTGATCAAATGTTTATTTCTTCATTTTCATAAAGATGACTTGCATGTGATATAAACTGATCTGCCTGTTCTGGTCTTACATCCACTGTATTTTACTTCATGGAGCAAATTGTATCTCTGTAATTGTAATCTCTTTTACAGGAGAGACCTCAAATATCTCGAGTGAGTGAAAAAAACATAAACTGAACTGAACTCAAACTCAAAATATTTTAACACACAACCAATATGCAAATAGTGATTTTTTTTTTAGCAGAATTAAACAAAACAAAATTGTAACTTTTTTATCATATTTTTTTCTTTAGTTATTGATATGTTACATGCCATTACCGCTATTTCCAGTGCGACTAAAAGCAAGTGTGCTATGCAGATTAAAAAAATAGATTTGACAAGTGTGGCACGTGTGTGTGTGAATCTACGCAAAGTAAAAATCATTAAAAAAAAAAAAACTCTTTAAACTTATAATTCAGACTGTACGTTGAAAAACATCTTGCTGGCTAAAATCGTCTTCCCTGGCGTATTCAATTCTAAATGCATGTTCTCTTTTATTCTGAGCCAAATAAAAGCCCCTAAATGTCATGTGTGTAGCTTGTCAGCGGTTGGCGTTCGGACACAGCAGATTGTGTTTACTATGGCTGTGTAGAGGATGGCTTACATACACACTGGAAACACTGCACTCCTCAGGACTCTAATGATAGGTTGTAGTGTTTCCTGCTCTGTTCCAGTGGAGGGAAAGTGGTCGCTCAGGATTTGAAGCAGATCCTGTGCCAGCTGCCATCGCTCTGGACCTCACGGGTTGGAGCTGGACCTGGCAGGTGCGCCACACTTTCCCTGCACCTCTTATTTAAACAGAATTGTGCTAACTGTCGTCTGCTGTATCTCCTGTAAACGGCTATAAGTCCATCGTGCTTTCAGCAGTAACATGTCAGCGTTTTGTCCTGCTGGGGAATCATTTTTGTGTCTTGGCTGGTCTTAAATGACTAGGTTAGATTCCTTGTAAGACGGTTAAGAGACACGTTTGCCATGATGGTGGAACACATTATGTAATGAATTTATATATAAAAAAATCTGGAACATGGAAATTGTTTTTGGTAAAAGGTTGAAAAAACTGTGATTTTCTTTTAGACATAACCCTCTCGGTTTATCGTTAAAAACAGTTTTGCACATTTGACATGACTAAAATTATTTTTTTTCAGGCCTGTCTTGAGTTTATCAGATCACTGCTTTAGAACTACAGTGTATTTCTGGTTGTGGCGTGCGGCCTGTGCTGTAATAACACTGGAGGAGCAGACGGAGAAAAACGTACAAAACAAATGGTGCTATGTACCACCATGTGAACAGGTGGAATGTGCTTTACAGCAGTATGTCAGTTACTTCATCCATAGCATGAAAAACAAGACTGTATAAAACCATTTCGTCCTACGCATGGCACGACATTTGTTTGCAGTATATTCTTAAAACCTGTGTTTGAAGATCAACATGTCTGCACAAAATAGGGACATGCAATTTCTGTTGTTTTTGGCCAAATTTTTTTGTTAATATCCCCTTAAATATAAAACATTCCCATAAGCCGTACAAGGTGAGTGAATACATAAATAAGCTTTGAATGTACATGGGCTGGAAATGGATGTTTTTCAGGTATGTGCCTCAAGTTCACGAGGGTCAGGGGCCCCCAGGTGCCCATTCCCTGAGCCCCTCTCAGTCTCTGGCTGTAACAAGGTAAAATTATGTGTATCACTGTGCAAGAACCACCACAAAACACTAACGTGGGTGTAGGATTCCCGGATTTCAGGAAATTACCAGAAATATCCAGGCAAATGTTAAAAGTACTCGAAATTTTACCATGGGGATCAATAACATTACTAGAATTTGAACTAAGCTGAAGTTTTGTAATAGTTAAGCAGCTTCATTCCTCACGTTCAACCAAGAATGCAACAAACTAATAAAAATTCCTGAGTTGTGCAACAGAGTAATTTGACTTAAACGCAAGAATCATTGTGAACCCTGCCTGGACGAGCAGTATAGTGCACGTCTCTGGCACACACCAACATTCACATGCTCTTTGCTGTGTATAAATCGCCTCTCACCTCCTCCATCGCTCCCAGTGGTTTATGGGAGCGCAGCAGGGAGCCGCATCAGCTTCCTCTTTGATGGTGACACCGGTGATTCATGGCTTTTCGTAATCGTTTGTTTTCATTACGCCTCCTCGTCAGCGCGCCGGAGTACAGGGCTGTATCGGCGTTTCGTGCAAGGCTAGCAGAATCGGGCCAGAACGAGAGGAAAGAATTCAGCAGAGGAGTTTTTTTTTGGCACTGCAAGAAACAAAGGGGCTTGGTTCGGGTTTGAAAAAAAAAAAAGGAGAGAAGAGAGTGGAGTTTGCTGCCCACGGATGCTTTTTCCACAGTCTTTGGAGTTCAGAGGTGGTCGGGGATCCATAAAGTAACTTGGAAAAAAGAGTTGGAATAGTCAGGGATTTGCCAGAGGTCTTGCTTGGTTACTCCAAGTTTGAGTTTTCTGTTCAAAATGTGCATCTCTGGATTTCTATATGATGATCAAGTAGTGTCAGTTTGTCCAAATATACCATTGTCGTATATGGTCTCAAAGTTCATAACAATTATCTCAAGTAAGATCGAAAAATAGATTTTTTTTACATATACATTTCGGCGTTAAAAGTCTCAAGAGTTACAACCATCGACATCACATTGTCCAGTCAGCAAATCAATAACGTGATCAAATTTGGCTAATCGCTAGTGTCCAGCTGACATGGACGACCAAGCTCCTTCCATCCTCCACACTGAAAACGCATAGCTAAGTCTTTCGTGAGCCAGGTAGTTGCACCCAGTTAACTTGCTGTCCATCTCGTCACTTTGGAGAACCTGATATAAAAAGTCAATGTACCGTGACGCTAGCTTGAGCGTCTGGATCTTACTCAGTTTGTCAGACGGCAGTGTTGGGATGATTTTGCGCAGAGAGGCGAAGGCTTCGTTCAAGGATTGCGTCCGTTGCCGTTCGCGAATGTTGGCAATGACTCTTTGGGTGTGGGAGTCTTCCAGGGATCCCAAACCTCCGGGGCTGGGACCGGGGACAGGCGAGAGAGACGGACCAGAGGAAGGTGAGCGATGCTGGGGACTTCTCTTTATTCTTTTGGGTCCGTTGGGTGTGTAAATTTGAACAGCGTCTTGCCCTGTTTTGCCCTCGTTAGATACGGGCATGGCTGTCACATGATCTTGGCTTCCTGTGTGCCGCTTGCGCGCGTTGAGTCCAGGTGTTGCCACGACGACCGGACAGGTGTTAGAAGGTTGTCTCGCCTTAATCTCTGCCCTGGAGACCACCTGACCTTCTGAGTGGACATCCATGGACTTGACCTCTTCTCGCATGCTTAATTTTCTTTGCCACTACCTGTCGCGTTAAGTTAAATTTTTCTTCTTGTCCTCACAGTCTCTCAGATTCTTGGAGAACTCGTGATGTTGTGTAGCTGTTCTCTTCTTCAAGGTTGTCCAAGTGTCAGTGATAAATCATATCCCGTGCAAAGAGATTTCTGGATCGCTGTGGCAGCTTTCTTCACCCACACGTGGAACTGTTGAAGTTTTTTTTTCCAGCATCTGTACACCAGACCGCGCTCCGGCCCCACTCGCCCAGCTGCATGTGAGACAACAAACTAGAATCGGACTTTTTAAAAGGGAGGGGAACCGCTGAACTTCCTCACTACCGCCCATGTGCTGCCATGATTGGCTTGGAGGACTTCTGTGCACAGCTGAGCTTAAGTCAACAGGAAGAGCG
>KN486778.1:0-21951 GCA_000787095.1 Periophthalmodon schlosseri | reverse complement strand
TGGTCCCATCAAAGAAGAAAGGCGGAGACAAAGGCGCGACAAAGGGCCAACCAGATGCGAGCCCGTGACGTTCTTCAGCAGAAACGTTGCCCAAGTTTATGGGTTCCAGATTTCTCCCCAAAACGAGTGGCTACCATCCCCCCCAAGTTTATGGGTCCCAGATTTCCCCCCAAACCGAGTGGCTACCATCCCCCCGTCCATCCCCCCGCTCACACTGCCTTGTTGCCTGCCGGTCCCGCGGCTCTCACCATTATCACTTATTTTCAAGAAGTTGCCAGTAAAAAAAATGTAGCCTGTTATTGCATTTTGATGAAATCTGAAAGTGATGTAATTCCAAACTTATTGTTGGTAAATGAAAAAAAGATTAGGTTTTATTAGGCTACAAAAGGTGTGTGCCCTGGTTTATTGGCAGTCATTCGGCTGCAGTTAGGAGGATACCTGGGGGTAGGGGAAAAGCTGGCATTCAAAGAGGTACTTAAAATGATTGTATTAAAGAAGTTATGGAAATCTGAATGTACTTTTGGACAGTTCATCATCCGTGTTAGACTAAGCAAGTACAGTAGGTCTTGGACAAGCCTATACCGTCTTGCATTACACCAACAGGCCAGTATTAACTCACTTTCTGCAGCTACGTCACAGCTGCCCTGTGACCGACTGACGGAAATGTGGCAACCAATCTGTGCCAATGCTCCCTCCTGTAAAGGTTTTTTTCCCCTCAAAATTTTCAGGACGTGATTTTGATATTAACGTTTTTGAACAGTTAAGTGAGAATGTGGGTATTTCATCATTTTTTACTAACGGCAAGGCAAAGTTTATTTGTATAGCACGTTTCGAACACAAAGTAATTCAAAGTGCTTTACAGAATAAGAAAGACATTAAAACAATACAATACAAACAAATCAAAACATACATAATCGTCATAAAATTAACATAAACTATTTAACTAATATTTTTTTCATATATTATCATAGTAACTTAAATAAATGTCACTTTTGAAATATGAACCTTTATAAGCAGATGAAGGGGGTGATTTTTTTTACAGCATAAAACATAATTGTGATTGCGATGTTATATTAGACTTATAAAACATCTTATCCCACGTGTTTATGAGGAAATATATCATGTGACGCATCCTTCAATGCCACAAGGCCAAACTGTCAGGAGCAATGGACCAGATCTGAGGTAAGATCTTAGTCCAGAATAGAATTAGGCTTCTTTTTTATTCTGACAATAGCGTGTTACGGTCAATCTGTTTTACATTAACTTGGAATCCCTCTCTTTTCAGCTGCTCTAAACTGACCTTAAAACATGTCCAAATCCTTTTCATGTTATATTTAAACATCATCTGAGCAGTGCCGTGTGGGCCCCGGACACCTGCGCCTGATCACAACTATTTACGTCTCAGCAAACTCCTCAAACTCTTTTATTCCTGGCTAAAAATAAATACCTGGGAGCAATACGTGGATGCTGGAAAATGGATATCAGCTCTAGATATAAACACAAGTAGAATGGGGCAGTGTGGAGGGAGGGGCGGGGTCCACGTACAATGCTTTGTTTGATAGGTGAAGGCCCCCCGGGAGGCCGAGCGCGTCTGGAAACACGGTGCCCGGTCTGTTTGAACTACACGCTCAGATGAGGATGGAGCATAAATATTTCCAGCAAAAGAAATGGGAGAATGTTATCGCATGTGGCGCTAGTGTACACACGCTTTCACTGACTCGCACTCTTCACTGTGTTAGCTTCAAAATGCTAATATAGATAGATAGCAACTCATATTACGGAGTTATGGTGACAAAGTGACATGGAGTTGAGAAGGATTCGTTATTTACGTCTGAAAAAATGTAACGTCTGCAGCTTCTACATCGCCCATTACAAGCTAAACTAAACTTTGAGAGTTTTTAATTTATTTATTTTTTATTTATTCTGATGTTTTAATGGTGTCTGCACATCAAAACGTATCCGGAGGAACTGAGGAATCTACCTGTTAGTGTCATGTTACTTATAATTAACCATTTCAACATGCTCTATTTGCCACTATTGCCAGATGTCAACAAAGATCTAATCCATATGTTCAAATGGAAAGTGAGCACAATTCGCCCATTTATTATATTGCATGTATATATATTGTTGTTTTTTGTTTGTTTGATTTTTTTTTTATAAAGCACAGGGCTGCAGTGTTAGAGGATTACCCCACTAATATGAAAGCCAAGACCAACGAAAACAGTTGCTTATTTAAGTGAGGATTAACCTTTATTACTGTTTATTTATCAGTTTCCATCAAAAGCTTTACATGTTTAGGATTTTACAATAAGAAAATGTAACAATCAAAACATGACCCAGGGACGCCAGAAGCCCTCGAACCCCAGTTTGAGAATGACTTGTCTAGAGTGTGGGCTTTATTTATTTATTTATTAATTTACACAGCAAAACAAACAAGTATATAAGTCCATATAAAACGTTAAAAACAGGTGCAGGTGTGTGTATAAAAGTTCATTACCAGATTATTAAATTGCGATTGTGTCAACAAAGTATCCAGTTTTGCTTTTCCTTGGAGTGTATTCCATTTTTGTGAAGCAAAACAGCTAAAAGCCTCTTTCCCGTCTCAGTTTTGGTGCAGCTAGTCCTTAGCCTTATGCAGTCATGTGATCTGGTATTAAATGTTCTGGTATCAATGATTAACAAGCAGGTGAAGTATTCTGGCAGTTTTTGAAGTAATCTCTTATAGATACATTTCATACAGTGCTGTTGCTGATCAACTACAGCACTTTGTAAAAAATGTCCAAGCATTTAAGCTCATACATGTAGAGTTTCATTCATTATTAACATTTGGTTTGACTTTACTCATTTGGTTTCTGTTGGGATTAGTTAAGTTATGTTCCTTTACTTAAATTACATTACAATAGCTAACTTGTTTGTCAATTGGTTTACTTCTGATTGGCAAGCCTTAAGCTAAAAATAAGAAGAATGTATTTTTAAACGATTGTTAACTAAAAAAAAAACCTCTCTAAACTTTCCTACCACTTTGCCTTTGTCCCTTGTTCTGGCCAGACTTACCTGGGTAATTTATTCAGAGCCGGATCTAACCTCCTGCGGGCAAAACTTGGCTTGGAGGCCACTCGGTCTATTGATTATTATCCCAAAACATGACGCACACGGCTGTCATCATCTGCACCAAATGTATCTGTAATACCCACATCAGACGGTGACATACAAAGGCATTTACAGAAGTATGAGATAACACATTTTGAAGTGCGATAGATTGCTGAAGTAAATATAGACGATAAACGATAATATTGAAACCAAAACATAAACCAGAATTATCCCTAAATGTACAAAATTGTTGAAAAAAAAATATGAACTGCAATAAATAAATAACAAAATGCAACTTTGTGTCTATAATGAGTCACAGAAGTTCATAATTCGACCTTCTACAGCTCAAATCTCATCGTGTTATAGAAAAAAATTATTGCTCCATCTGTTTTGTATTGAACGATAAGTCCATATAGTGACAGGCCTAAATAGAAGCTGAGATCAACAATCGCCACAACAAATACACAAGGATAATTTTCTGATGTATTCCAGCTGGCTCGAGCGTGATAACATTTATGGAGTCTGTGTTATAAAGTGTGTGGTACAAATGAATACTTCAACATAACACTTTGATTTATAGGCTAAATATTATCAGCTCATTATCTCTTTATCATAATGTGATTAGGACCTGTGCACGTCCACTTCAGTTTCACTTCATGATCCTGTTATTTGGGTTCAAGAAATGCAGGAAAACTTCAAATAAATACGTAAATAATTAGCGGGTGATTAAACTTATTAACATGCGTTTAATTTGTACGAATAATTTAGCGCAACTCATTAATTACGCACGAAGACGCGAGCGTATTTGCGCCTGGTTCACGGGTCATTCACTCGTCCAGCAAAGGCAAAGGCAGCTTCTCTCATCAACAGTAACCCTCTGCTGCCTAAAGTGGCTGAATTCTTGGTGTGAGACAAAGACAACAGGCGGACGTGTAGTAAACTTACATCATACTGTCCCTGTGTCCTCGTGCTGTCGCTGAGATGTGTTTATGAGTGAGGGAGGGGGGAGGAGTCGAGGCGTAATGTGGCGTATTGTACAAATACATTTAACCAATCAAGTGATATTTACGCTGAGGAGCAAACCAGGGCCCCATTACCAAGGCCCCGTAACTACATGCAGACTGACAGACAGATAAGAGTGACAACACTATCGGGAGGCGGGGCCCTTAGCAGCTGCGAGGCCCTACGCAACTTACGTAGTCTACGTATAGGAAGATCCGGCTCTTGAATTTATTATAGAAGGGACATTAACCTCCTCAGGTTACACAACAACCATGGCTTTCCGGATTGGAAACCTGTTTAAACCTGTATTTGATGATTTGGTAAGACACATTTCAGTCTCTGTGTTTGCAATGTCTTTTTAATATGTTCGTTTAAATTTGAAATTAATATGTGCATTATTGTTGTAATTAACACGTTTGATCAAGTCAGTTAAGTCAAGTTGATCACTTTTTAACGTATTTATTTATTTTTTGTAGAGAAGATGTAACACCCACGAAGCACAATTTTGTTTGAGGTAAGGATCTATTTTTGCTCATCATTTATCACTAGAAAAATATATTAAGACATCAAACATATGTAGATATAAAAAAATAAAAATAAAAAATAGACAGTGGCTTATCTGTCAGAAATATTTGTTAACTGACTGACCCAAATGTTGGCTGTGTCATGTTTCTTCAGCTGTTGTGTCCACTCTACCCACTGAATGTGTCCAGGTGGGTGTGTAACTGTTTTTGTTAATAAATATCAATATGAACAACATGTTTGAGTTGAATTGTTTGCAGTAGTGGAACATAATTAAGTAAAAGTACTAAAGTACGGTTCTTAAGTACACTTTTTAGGTAACTGTACTTTACTTGAGTACATTTTAAAGTGGATACTTTTTACTTCACTACATTTGAGAGATGATATCTGCACTTTCTTCTCCACTACATTTTTGAGCAGGACTGAAAAGTAAAAGTATTTTTTATTATTGTTTGGGACCTGAAAAGTTTGAGGGGTTTATTTTTTAACACGGTCATGACAAACATATACAAATGAAAACAGCTAGAAAAAACTATTGATTCAGTTGTTTCTGTCAAACAAAAGCACAAATCTTTAAGCCTTATAAGACCTCAAAATCTGTGCAAAATACTTTTACTTTTTACTCTTTAAGTACATTTAATGGGTACTTTAGTACTTTTACGTAGGCAGACTTTTTCATGTGATACTTTTACTTTCACTTGAGTATTTTTTCCCCTGGTATCTGTACTTTTACCTAAGTAACAAAATTGAGTACTTCTTCCACCACTGATTGTTCATTTGTGTATTTATATTCTATATATTGAGTCAACAAAAACATTTTGATTTTCAGATATTATTTTTCCTCTTAGGCTACACTGGAGGCAGCTGGACAATCCTACAGATCATCCCCATCCCTCCTATAGAACCTTCATCTCAATAAAGCTGTATATAAGCCTATATTTTGGATCTAAATATGGATGTGCAGCAGTTTTCTATTACATTTATGGCTGGGGCCATAGTTGGGGCCATCATTGCATTAGCCTTGCGTCCTTATGTTACCATCAGAGCCATGTTTGAAAGTACTTTAGTTTTTGTTGATGCTGTATTTTGTGGAGTAAGTCTATATAGTATTGTCACAGATATCTTGCATAAATGCCGTTCCTCGCAGGAGGTTGTGTTTATGGTGTCAGTGTCTGTGTACATGTATGTGGCTGTAGCAGTACCAGTCATAAAGGCTTACGGGCGAGCAGCAGGCGTGGTGGTAACACTAGGGGCAGCATTTGGGAAACTCATAGCTACCTGGAGTAACATGCAGTTGTTCACCACATTTGCTGTTATATATGTCGGACTCATTTTTGACCTGTTGAGTTATGGTAACCTTTTTACCAGACTGTGTTCCTAATTTTGAACATTAAAACACAAAAGAGTGTTGCACGAGTTCTGTGATTGTTTTGTTTTGCCTTCCCAAAAAAAGTATATAGAACTAAAGTCTACTATAGATTAGCACTGTAGCTGTAGTCTATACCTTTTAGCTTAGGGTGAACAGATTTTCAAAATGAAAAACTGGGACACACCTGGGTTAGGATATAAATAAATAGTGAAAAGAACGCGTAACATTGTCCATTTTCGACTCATGTGGGTCAGTCATAATTTTTTTGTCTTTACTGTCGGTGAGTATCAAATTGGTCAAAAATAGGGACACCTGGGACATTTCTTTTATAAAACTGGGACAAATCAATGGTTCTGAATAAATCTGTTGGGACAAGGGACACAGGGTCCACTTCAGACTCCTAAAACAGGGCAGTACAGTTCACTTAGAAGGTGGAGATACTTGCGGGCTGTACTGATCTTCTCCAAAGTGAACCTGTGGAAACAAGGTTATACTCTAGACTGCAGGTCCTCAAAGGTAACGCAAACTTCACACCAGGCTGCAGGTCCACAAAGGTAACATTACATTACATAACTAGAAAAAAAATGAACAAGCTCTTTAATAAAACTGTAAATCTAATGATGTTGACTTGAGTATGTTTTAGTTTAGTGAAGTGAGCAGTCTAACCTGTCGTATGCACTGATGTGGTCACCAGGCTGCAGGTCCTTGAAGGTAAACTTTTAGACTCTTGTGATCCTGGTTTCGTCCTGATGTAGTCCGGGTTTAGTTCTGTGTTGAGTCCCAATTTTTGATTAAATATTTTCAAATAGTTTTCAGACAAGCTTTGTGATTCATTTCACACTGCACATTTTAAACACATCCAGGAAAATTAACACCTGAGAAAAGACAGAAGTCTGAACTAAGCTAATACAAAAATCCCATGCACATGAGACCTCCCGATATAAATGTTAATTCAGAATGCATAAAAACCTCATATTTTCACAGTACAGAAGTGAGCTGCTATAAGGCACTTTACACTGTATTTACTTCATTACTGTTATCAACCAGTGCTGTACCTGCTTTGCCTTGGATATGCACATCTGAATCTTTGTAAATATTAATATGAGATTTGCGTGACTTTATAATACATGTACATACATACTAGAAAAGTATTTTACCTGCATAACACGGGGGTGGGAATAAATAAGTACTATTTCACCCCTTTCGAGCAAAGAGACTTAAGTCTAAAGACATTTTGTATATGTGATACATTTATTGTGTATTCATGCATTATTATTATTTATTTATTTATTTATTTATTTTTCTCCTTCTTGGACAAGTATGAAAACTTATCCTAGGCCAGTGCTTGAAATAAACAAATCATCATCATCATCATACTCATAAAATGTTGTATTTTTTGCTTCAGTCGCTTTGAGTCTCGTCTGCGTGAACCTGCCGTGTGAGCAGTGCAAAGTGACGGGCTGCTCATACCTGCAGGTCAGTGGAACGTGGTGATGTCATTGAGTGTAAATATTTATTCATTCATAAAAGTCTCTTCTCTTTTCGCAGTTCATCAGTGATGCCATCCTCTGAAAAGGAGACGGGATCAGCGGCAGAGAAGTCTCCAGAGTGGCGTTTCTGTAATGTTACAAATATCAGATTTGACTGGAAACAAAACCATTTACAGGATATAAAAATAGTTCATGTTTATGGCTTTAGGTATTTAGTCCCACTTAAAGCTTATCCACCAATCAGAAAGCAGAATGAGCTCCTCACTTTCCATATCCTACGACTGAAACTAGTTTTTAATAAACCCAAAAGGCTTTGTAAATTCACTGTGGACAGAGATTTACAAACCAGTAGCAGATGGAACAGTGCAGCGACACTCAATCAGTGGTGGAAGTACTTAATTTTGATACTTAAGTAAAAGTACAGATACAGAAGTAAAAAGTTACTCAAGCAAAAGTAAAAGTATCGAATGAAAAAAATTGACTTAAGTAAAGTATTAAAGTAGCCGTTTCAAAATGTACTTTAAGAGTAAAAAGTAAAAGTATTTCACGGTGTTGTTAATTTGTTAAAGTGTTAAATGTAGTGATATTGATTAAAAAAACAATACATATTTTGGTCAACAGCTGCAATACGGATCCATTTTTTTAAATTTTCTTAAGAAATTTGTGTATTTATTTTTGTTTGCTCAAAGCCAAAACTCTACAGTCAGAATGTTATCACGAAAAATAACCCCTCAAATCATATAAAAGTAGTTTTTGACTTTTCAGTTCAGTTCAAAAATGTAGTGGAGTAGAAAGTACAGATACCTGCTTTCAAATGTAGTGAAGTAAAAGTAAAAAGTATATACTGTAAAATGTACTTAAGTAGAATTTTTAGATATCTGTACAATCTGTACAATACTTTATTACTTTTACTTTGTTATCTTCCACCACTGCACTCAACACAGCCAAATCCACAAAAGATGGATATTAGTAAATTATCAATAAAATATACTTTATACTTACTATTAATAAACTGCAAAAGGGGAATGTCTGCATGAGTTAAAATAGTTTGAAAAGTGGGTAATGGTGTGAAAACTAGAAGTAGGGCCGGGCAATATGGCAAAAAAAAAAAATCAATTTGAATTATCTTTAAAATCAAAATAAAATTAGCTCTCAATATTTATTCCATGAACATAAACAATACTGATCAGTGCCATTTAACACAAAAAGCACCAAATTTCTTCCCTCAAAGTCTTCTGTCTGCTCCAAACCACATGCTTTTACTGACAGAGGTTTGGCTGTAAAGCTCTCCATTTAAAAGATATTCAGTTAAAATTTGCGTTATGTTACGACGGAGTATAAGGGTCACATTGAAAAAATTAATTATGCGGGCGCTACGAGAATGAGGTTGGAACATTTTCACATTAAAGTCGTAATTTTACAAGAATAAAGTCGAAGCCAGAAAACGCCACAATTTCACGAGAATAAAGTCGAAATTTTACGAGAATAAAGTCGAGGCTGCCCAGTGCGCACGGCACCACAAGCTCATAACAAGGGCCTGAAGTTATCCACAATGAGCTCATCTTTGAACGGTGACTCTATGCAAAGTGCCTATGTTTAGAATAGAGGAGCAAAGCCAAGTGGAGTATGGGCAAAGATCGCGCTGAGCCTCCTCCACCTGTTTGTGGCTCGGAGCACAGCCTGTGTCCTGCCCAATGAGCCCCAGGGAGCACCAAGCTCTGCTGGCTTTTTACAAGGAGGAGTTAGGTCACTCCACAGGAATAAAATGTAGCCTATTTCATTCAACAGTTTGTGATTGATGCGTATCAGCGGAGAGGTGGCAGCTAAACTGCGGTGCAGATCTGTCTAATAATTTACAAACATATGGGACATGTAAAATGTCAGCATTTCAAAGTTTGACCTCCTTTATGGGCATTTATGTAAGCTTATAACTCATCCAAGCACCAATCTTTTGCAGCCTGCGTTCGCTTTGATTTGGCGTGGACCCCTAAATTATTACGACTTTAATCTCAAAATATTTCGAGTCGAAAAATTATGACTTTATTCTCGTAAAATTATTCTCATGGCGCCTGCATAATTTATTTTTTCAATGTGACACTTACACTCCGTCATATAATGTTGTATTGTTTTTAAATTTAGATTTTTACACAGTTTGACAAACAAAGATTTTTTAAAATTTTTAAATAAAAATTTCTACTATTTTAAGTTACTGTATGATGGCTTATAATAAACCAGTCGTTATTTTAATGCTAAACTGTTTTTTCCTGCTTATAAAAAAAAACTAAACATTTGAACATGTTTAAACTGCGATGGTCACCAGTAAAGTGGAAAAAATACAAGTAAATTTGAGGGTTTTTTTTTTAATTATTTATTAATTGAAAGTTGCGCCTTAGTGACATTGTTGTTTCTGCTGCAGAAGAGGTCCTCCTCCGTCACTTCTCTGCTCAGCTTCAGCTCAGCGCCACTGTCGCATAAATCCTCTCTGTCCTCCAGGGGGCAGTGTGATGTCCTGACTGTCACATATGCAGCGCCTCCTGCAGACCCCACTGTGGTCTGCTTAAAGAGTTCTGCATCACTTAGATGTTCTTCTTCGTACCTTTAGGGGGCACTACGGTGTTGTCATTTTTCTGTCTCATCTCCAGGGGGCAGTCTCACTTTCTCCCAAGGAAGTATAATAAAATCTGGAAGGTGAACCCAAGATGGCGTCGTATTGTTTTTCACTAGCCTGTGCTCAATGGCGCACGGGTCCAAAAATAATTTTCTCTTCCGCATTACTTCCTCAATATGGGAGCGTCCCACCCATGTGACGTCAGAAACGTGCACCGCGTGACCAGTTCTGACCAATCTGAGTGATAGCTGCTAGAGCGAGGCTAGGCTCAATCTTACAAAGGTAAATTTTAAGCGCTTTGAAGATTTTTTTTTTTTTTTTTATGTTCATGTTGTGAAAATACAGAAGAATCCCTAAAAATCCAACCTCTGTGAAAGCTGTGGATGCCCTGTCAGCCGAACACAGGCAGTTTGAATTCCCAAAAAATGCATTGTGCTCTATGGGAGAATTCTTTCTGGGGCCAAGCTCCTGGGAGCTGCAGTACCGATGAAGCGATCACTACTCGATCTCGCCCCAGGAAATGTCTTATCCAGTTCTTATTATAGATCCATGCTTTCCCCTGACACAGTTCTGACAGGAGCTGGGTCCTAAAGCCAGAATCTTAATGTGGAACTAAACACTGAATCCACTTTTTTCCCGCTACTTAACTGTGCATATGTTGTTTTAAGAGCATTATCATTTTTTGACAACTTCAGTCCAAACTAGGTAAATTTGCTCTCTTCTGCTCAAAAACACCTAAATCTAAGTTTGTGCTGCCTTCAGTGGCATCTGCGATTTCCAGTAGCTGGTGACATCACGCAGGATTGCCCTGATTACAGCCAGTGTTTCTGATCACAAACACCTGGCTGTAGGGGCGGAGTTTGAAGTGCGGATGCCAGTTCGACCAATCACACTGTTCCTTTTATCTTCAAACCCCGCCCTCCTCACTCTTTTCTTTAGTCCTCCAGGTTCTACCCAGTTTAGCAGCTCTATTTGAAATGTGGTTGTGGGCGGAGTTTGGGTGTTAAATCCCACTTTAAGCAAAATTCCTGTTCCTAATCCTGACCTTAATCTGAAATAAAAAGTTAGAATTGAACATTTGCAGCACAGAACCAAAGCAAAGTGACTGTTGTGAGGCAGAACTGGGTTAGAAAAAGAACTGCAGTGTGGACCCGATGTTACGCCCCCTGCAGACCTGAGCCAGTACTGCATACAGACTCTGGTCTTCTTAAAGAGCTTTACATCAGTACTTACCCCAGTTCGATGTCCTCTGTCTTACCTTTAGGGGGCAGTATGGTGCTGTTGACTCATTCCCCGGGTGATACTGACACAGATTAATGTAGCAGTGTTCATTTTGACAATACATTTTATTTTTAGTCTTACATTTGCAGCACAGAACCAAAGCAAAGCGACTGTTGTGAGGCAGAAGTGGGTTAGAAAAAGAACTGCAGTCTGGACCCGATGTTACGCCCCCTGTTATGTTATAATTTGCACATTTTAAATAGCAATATTCATCTAAAATGACTTATTAAAAGAAACAAGTTAAGCGAAGTTGTCAGCACTTCCAATGGATAGCTATTCACATGTTAGTCAATAGTGGATTTTTATTTCATTTGTACCAAAATGACTACGCAACGCTGCCGAATCCTACGCATATCATCGATTAAGAAAATAAAACTGGAGAACAAAGTAAGTACAGAGAAGTGGGTGTGACCAGTGACGGTGAAAACGGGGGTTGATCGGCAATATGGCATCTTGAAAATAAGGCAAGGCAAGTTTATTTGTATAGCACAATTTGTACAAGCCAAAGTGCTTTACAGAATAAGAAAGACATTAAAATCACAAATAAGTGATTAAAGATTGCTCAAACATGCACGAATCGCTCCAAATAGAACTTTGAGAGGGTAAATGAGAAGAGGAAACAACTATAGCATTGTTAAAAGCTTTACAAAATCTATTTTGCATAATAGGTCGGCTTTACGTCAACAGTCAAATACTTCTTTTTAGTTTTTGTCTAGTTTTAGTCAAGATCCCCCTGCTATTTACTCCACTAGTTCATTCATTTGTTTTGTTTTGGTTTTTTTGTCTTTTTTCAACCAAGATATTTGAACTTTCTGTTGACGGAAATACAGAATTACTTTTCGTCATAGTTTCAGTCATAACAATAACTTCTTTTTAATCTTGTTTAAGTCAGAAAAAATTTGAACAAAAAACATAATTACCATAATTACATAATACATATACAGCATAATACAATTAACACTGATCTGTAGATTTTTTTTTTCCAGTAACACTGATGAGATCATAATTCTGCAGTCCATCTGAAATGTGCTGGAATATAGGCCCTACAAAGCTGCACTAAGTAACTTTTCTACTTGAGGGTCCACCACCTGCTTGTCTCTATGGAGATGCTATGTCTTTCCCTGGAATGTCCCATAGTATGGCATTAAAGTGATCTACCTTGCATTTATTCAATTAGGTGTTTTAATGGCTAAAAACTACACTGAAAAACATGGATTCTGACTGAGTGAGGGTCCACCACCTGCTTGTCTCTATGGAGATGCTATGTCTTTCCCTGGAATGTCCCATAGTATGGCATTAAAGTGATCTACCTTGCATTTATTCAATTAGGTGTTTTAATGGCTAAAAACTACACTAAACATGGATTCTGACTGAGCACGGTGTCACCTGTCCAAAGATCTGACATGTAACTTGGTCTAGTGATGTCACCTGCTTGTCAAATAAGTTTAATGCCATACTCTGGAACATTACAAACTGATGAGTTCAGTTTGTGAATATAACTCTAAATACATTCAAATGAAATGAACCCAGTGAATGTGAGGAGTCAGAATAAATGAAGCACAAACCTCTCTCCTCTGCTGTCCTCCTCTTGGCTCCTCTTTTGGGGTCTTGAGGTCTGGACCTCATTAGACCCCCTGAGATTAGACCAGCGACTGGACTGGCCGGAATCTGGTCCAGGGTCAGGACTTGGGTCTGGATAGGTCTGGAATCCGGTTTGGACTTTAGTTCAGACTCTGACCTGGATCTCTTTGTGTCCGGTGTTTTTCTGAAAATATCAGACGATCAGGCCTAAGGTTAAGATATACTTCCTCGTGAGGGAAATTAATTCTCTGCATTTGATCCATGCAGCTGGGGCAACCTGTCAGTAGAGTGCTAAAGAAGGCCAAATAAGGACTAAACTGGGACTAAACCAGAACTAAACCAGGACTTAACCGGGACTAAACCAGGACTAAACCAAGACTAAACCAGGACTAAACCGGGACTAAACCAGGACTAAACCAAGACTAAACCAGGACTAAACCAAGACTAAACCAGGACAAAACATGCATGGAAACATCTACATTGAATCAGGCCTTGAGCTCATCTGAACTCTGTATTTTAAATAACATGAGTTGTTTTTGTACAAACCTGTTCTGGTCTGGCTCATCTTTTCGACACCTCTTTCTGGGTCTTGAGGTCTCTGGTCTGGACTCCCCAAAGACCAGACCAAGGACTGGAATGATCGGGATCTGGTCCATGGTCAGAACTTGGACTGGGACAGGACGGATATATAGTCTGAAATCAGGCCTGAAATCTGTTCCAGACTCTGGTTTTGACTCTGGACTGGACTCTGGTTTTGACTCTGGACTAAACCAGTGCTAATCCAGTGCTGAACCAGGTCTAAACATTGGGTCTAAACCAGGTCAATACCAGGTTTAAACCAGGTCTAAACCAGGTCTAAACCAAGGCTAAACCAGGCCTAAACCTGGACTAAACCAGGGCTAATCCATGTGTAAACCAGGACAATTCCAGTGCTGAACCAGGTCTAAAACAAGTCTAAACCAGAACTAATACAGTCCTAAGCCAGGTCTAAACCAAGTTTAAACCTGGTCTAAACCAGGTTTAAACCAGGTCTATACCAGGTTTAAACCTGGTCTAAACCAGGCCTAAACCAGGACAAAACCAGGGCTAATCCAGTGCTAAACAAGATCTAAATAAATCTAAGCCGGGTCTATGGGTTATATTATAAAGTACAGTATAGTATGTGAGTGGTACCATGTCTCGTGGGTTGATCCCAAGGAACAGCCCAAGAACCCCATGTCGATCACCTTTGTAGTACGCCCCCAACAGAACCTCCAAAGCCCTGAGCACAAACACCTTTAATATGGAGAACTAAACAGCAGCTTTAATATAGAGAACTAAACAGCAGCTTTAATATAAAGAACTAAACAGCAGCTTTAATATGAAGAACTAAACAGCAGCTTTAATATGAAGAACTAAACAGCAGCTTTAATATAAAGAACTAAACAGCAGCTTTAATATGAAGAACTAAACAGCAGCTTTAATATAGAGAACTAAACAGCAGCTTTAATATAGAGAACTAAACAGCAGCTTTAATATAGAGAACTAAACAGCAGCTTTAATATAGAGAACTAAACAGCAGCTTTAATATAGAGAACTAAACAGCAGCTTTAATATAGAGAACTAAACAGCAGCTTTAATATAAAGAACTAAACAGCAGCTTTAATATAGAGAACTAAACAGCAGCTTTAATATAAAGAACTAAACAGCAGCTTTAATATGGAAAACTAAACAGCAACTTTAATATGGAGAAAAATACAGCACCTTTAATATGGAGAATTATGATATTTCTTAATGCATCTTTCATATAACACCCAAAACAAAATTCTGACCATGTGGATAGAGTTACTAGAAATAGTAGTATTTTAGTCAAATTACTTTTTCAGATTAAAACATATATTTAGTGTTTCCAGTGTACAAAATGACACTTTGTTGCTCATCAGTGTATTGTCATAAACCAGGCATGTCCAAGCTATGGCCGCGGGGCCAAATGAGGCCCTCAGAACAATTTTTATTGTCCCTCAAGCTACATTCTGAATCATTACCACAAGCAACAGCCTTTACAGCAAGTAAAAAAGTCAACCTTCGTAAACCCATCAAACACTCAGGAGTGTCCCATTAAGACTATGTCCGATAAAGGTCTGTGGGTTTAGTCTAACACCTGTGTTTAATGGTAAATGGTCACATTTTTATGTAGCGCTTTTCCATCTTCAAGGCACTCAAAGCTTTATGTTGAGGAACCACTCACCCATTCACACACACATTCATACACCAGTATGCACAGACACTGGGGGTGAGGTGGGTTAAGTGTATTGCTCATGGACTCAACAACAGCATTCATCTGTGGAAGCTGGAATCGCACTGCCAACCTGTGGGTCAGTGATTCTGACCACTCTACTAGTGATGTTTATGTTGAGAGCGGGATTCGAAACACTCTACCAACTGAGCTGCTGTCGCCCTTGCACCCATTTAAATTACTGTAGTCCTCGATCGGCCCTCCTCTTCAGCTTTAAGTTTCCAATAAGTAATACTTAGATACACCACTTACCAAACCCTGCCATAACATGTGAGGAAAATATAAAGTGAGTGTGACTGTATCACCTCTGAGAAAGCACTGGGCAGAGTAATAGTAGTAATGAACTTTACGGAGTGAGTTGGTTGTGGTGTATTTTGCATAATGCTATTTTCTTTTTAATTATGACCAAAATAACCTTTGTGTCTGAAATAAAGAGTAAAGTATCGTACCTGTACCAGGGCGTCTGCACCACGTCTCCTCTCCACACGTAGGAGTGAGCCGAAGTCGATGAGCTTCACCTGAAGACTGGAGCTTCACTGGGAAGGTGAGGTCTTTATTTTGAAAGGGCTTGACAGAAAATAGGATGTTGTTCTCAGTGAACCTGTTCTGACTGTACATACTGTGCTATAACTCCACCTTGTGACTGTAGAGACATACTGCACATTGCAAGACTCATTTCATTTGAGTGGATTTGCAGTAAGTGAAGTTGCACTGATGTACGCTGACGTACTGTGTGTACGTCAGCGTACATCATTGCAGTAAGTGAAGTTGCACTGATGTATGCTGACGTACACACAGAAACCTCCGTCAGAACTCATGTGACATTTGTGAAGGACATTATGATTTCTTCACAAAGTCACAGTTGGTGAAGAAGCATTGGACACTTTGGAACCTGAAGGTTACATTAGTGGGTATACTAAAGGTACACTCTGTTATCCTCTGTAGATGAATGTGTTCACTACATTTGACTCATCCTTAAATGCCACACTCGATAATCTATCAGGAACAGTATAATGCCGGGGAAATCTTCTTGAACTTGGCTCACTACATGCTATAGTGGGAAGTGGAACTTTGCAGTTACATAACCTGTTGCTCAAAGAAATGTTGATAATTATTTTACTTTTTTCATTTGTTGTATGTATTCCCCAAAATGCTCAAAGTTTACACTTTCATGCTTTATTCATTCACTCCACACAATGGTGACATGCGGTTGCCACAGTGGCCACCCCCATAGCTCTCCCTCACACACCACATTCATACGGTCAATTTAGTCTTTTGCCCAAGGACACAATAGCAGTGTTGGACTGAACTGCCAATCTGTGAGTTTGAGAGCAAACATTGCATCAGATTCTCAATATTTATAGCGGGTTAATCATGTAAACAAAAAGGAGCCCACAGTCCAGTCATTTTAATTAAGACTGTCACTGCGCAGAATTGTTTAGAGATTCCACTTGCCATAGTTCAGGACGGTGACCTTAGTTCTACATCTCCACTCAGGCCTGTTTACTGTCAGCAGATATGTGCACAAGTGAGGAGTGTAAATCCTGCAGCCCTCATCACCACTGTATAGAAACAAGCAAACTGCCCCAGTAACACTAGAACAGGGGCTGAAACAAAATTTAGACACAAGTACACCATTAGTCTTTCAAAATTGTATCCAACTGTACAAATGTTGAAGAGATTCCAACAAATTAGTTAAATGGAAGTTTCTGTTTATTTTACAGTTTTATTGTGCAGCTGCAGAAATGGCTCCCGCCTTAGTTTTTAGCAATAGTTAATACAATATGAGCTGCATAAAACAGAACTGAAAATAATTTATATATAATTATTACACAGAGTGCTATCAATGAACTACGAATGGTTAATCATAAACTGTGCCAGGAAACTGACCACATTTCCTAAAAAAGCAGAAAAAACATGTTTGAATTTGAAACAAAAAAGGTTGTTTTGGTTGTCGGGAGCCCGGCGTCTTAAAACTAAAATATGTTCTGAGACTTTTTCACCAAGTTTTGTGTAGCATATTTGTACCACCAGCATCAACCCTCAGGGCAGCCGACTTCTTGGCAGAACAATCGCACTGGGCCTCCTGGAATGGAATGCTACCCTGCATATACTTTTGGACACTCCTCCTCTGTTTCCCATATATAGGCTACGTTAAAGTTTTGCCTTCCTTGTTCTCTGTCACCTTATTCACCGTCACTGTCGGTGTTTCTGCACCCCAACATCGAGACTGAAAAGAAATTTGATGATGTTTAAAATGTGAATAGAGATCGCCACAAGAAAGGACTTTTCTACAATGTTCAAGCCAGAAGAGCAGCTAGCCTTGGATCTGAGCTGCCCCATTTGCCTCCAACTGTACTCCGACCCTGTGAGCCTGCCTTGTGGACACAGCTACTGCCGAATCTGCATCAGCCAGAGTGTGGACACAGAAGAATCTCCCACGTCTGTCTCCAGATGCCCTGAGTGCAGAGTGGTCTACCAAGGTTACAAGTCCCTGCAGGGTAACTTCAAACTCAAATGCATCATTGACAGTTACCGGGCGACCAACTTGCAACCGGACGAGCGCCCAAAAATGTCCCTGACAGTGAGCATACCTTGCGACCACTGCATAGACGAACCCATGGCGGCTGTGAAGACCTGCCTGAAGTGTGAGGTGTCTCTGTGCTGCCGGCATCTACAGAAGCACAATGAGAAGGAGCAGTTCAGAGTGCACACGCTGGTAGATACTGTTCATAATTCTGGACCTAAAAACTGCTCCAGTCACCACCAGCCGCTCGAGTACTTCTGCTCCACGGACATGTCACCGCTCTGCTCCATCTGCATCATTCAGGGGCACCACCAAAACCACGATGTGCTCACCTTCACTGTGGCTGAGGAGGAGATGAGGAGGGCGCTGGAGAGTCGCAGCAAGGTTATTTATTTATTTATTTATTTTTTAGCACGTAGTGTGACCATAAACAGTAAAATGCATGTGTACAATGACTGACAACTAAATAATAACTAAACCACTGTAACTAATATGTAACTAAATGACTATGTTTTGATAAACAGAGAAAAAGAAAAAAAAAAACATTCATCTCATTTCTGGTCCAGTATAACACATGCACCAGATAAGGATACTACTTATCTGGTGCTAATTGCCTATTGAAAGTATTTTTTTTATGCTGTCACTTCATTTTAATTAAGTCTCAAGCCAGTTATACAAAACTGCTGTAATCTCACTCAAGGCATGTTATTATCTTCTCAGATCATGCAACTCTTACATTTCCAAACCAGTGTGACCAGATTTCTGTGGTTATGAAACAAAAATCTTAACACAAAACAGTTAAGATATTCATTAGTTTCAGAATAAGGAAGAATTAGAAGAATTATTACTGTTGCCATAGCAATTAACAATAAATTAAAAAAAAAATCTTTTGAATATTCAAGTAAGTCCTCAAAATGCTCCTTCTGATTAACAGGAACGCTGAAACCCAGAAAGCAGGGACGTGCACAGACATTCTGAGGGGCAGGTTCTCAGTCGAGAAAAAAGAGCACTTTTCCATATCACTTAAAATGAGCTTATCCACAGGTATCCACTGCTGAAGAGAAGTACAACGAACAAAGCTCCAGCAAAGCTTTGTGTGTAGGTGTATGAGCTGAGAGGCCAACAAGAATATTTTTTTTTAAATGAGAGAGATAGAACAAAAAAGGAACACGTGAGGGGGGTGTATGGTCCCTCCCCCAGGAGCTTTTGATAAAAAAATAAACGTAATTTCCTATAAATGAAATCCTATTTTTTTCAAATTACAAAATAATGAGATATAACCTTGTTGTAGCCTACTTCTCTCCAAGATTCAAAACATGCATTTGTTTATTAGACTATAAAATCTGGCCTACTTTTATACCATACTTATCATTAACTTCCATTTTAGAGAGACTTACCACTTGGTTCTTTGTGGAGCCCCAGCTCTCTGCTCCTTCCCTCTGAGCAGCAGCCTCACACTGAGCAGAGAACAGTCACACTCCAGTCTAAAACTTTTGTCCACACTCCTAGACTTAAGTGTTATGTTGCTTTTATGAAAATTCAACTGATCTTTTCAGAGAAATGAGCCACACATCAACGCAATATACTCGCGCTATTGAATCTACAGACGTATTATCGCATCAGCTGTTCTGCTCATAACATCATGAATAAGAGGTGGATTGTCCAAAAAGCTTAGATTGTGTAGAACATCTTGGTGCTATGTGCTGTTACGTTTAAGACACGTGGAGTCTAAAGCTATGACAGGCAGGCACACATGAGCAAGCAAGAGACAGGAGAGAAGAGTGAACTTAAAAAATGTATTGAATGCTTGAGCACCACCTGAGCCCTATCTGTGCATGTTCCTGTCAGAAAGTCACATGTTAAGATTCTTTACAATATGTTCTTTACAATATGTCCTGTTTCCAGCATACCATGTGCTCCTAAGCTAAATACCATGTGTCGTAGGTGGTTGCCTGCAGGCTGCAATTGACTGAAGGGCTTCTACAGAAGACAACAGAGGACCAGGGGACATCTGAGGCCATTGGAGAAAAACTCATCAACAAGGCCATGACCACTATGGAGAGTATGGCTGGGCTGGTGGACAGGTAGGACAATATGGGACATCTGAAACCATCCACAGAATTGCTTTTGATCAAAATAGTTCCCAGGCTGTTCATGCTGACAAGGCAACATCTTTGACTGATTTTACTGACAGATAGCATGATCATGTACTTTTTTCCTCTTCACTGCCTCTAGTGAATAGGTTATATTCATACCATCATTTCTCAGGTGAAATTAGGTACAAGTCAAAGGCTGGACTTAGTGAACTCAGAGTAGGATAAATTCCTAGTGCTTCAAGCCAGTACCATCAAATTAAAAATGGCTTCTGGATGGGAGCCGAAACGTATTTGCAAAAACATTGTCCAGATGACCACCACTGAAACCTTCTCCACCACATACAAGTCAACACAGACATTTTCCACAACAACTCCAGTACTAAAATTAACATTAAAAAGTTCAATGAAAATGATTCTGATGAAAAATAAAGAAGTAAATGAACTTTCTTCAACAGGTTTTGGTGAATTATGTACTGGAAATACTTCGGTAGCTGCTTAAACTTTGTAAGGAAGAAAAACTGATCAAAATAAATGAAGGTTAATATTACATTGTATGTGTGTCAGGTATCGGGAGCGCCTGTGCGTCCTTCTAGAGGATGAGAGGTGCCAGCGCAGGCGGAGCTGGCAGGTTGGTCTGAGTGCACTGGAGGAGCAGCAGCAGCAGCTCATGGAGGCCCAGAGGACCACAACCGAGGCCCTCAACGAGACAGACACCTGCATCTTCATCCAGAGGTACAGCACAGCCACAAAGTCATTATTACCAGTGTAACAACAGTTGTATTAAACAAAAGTATTTGTAGCAAAAGCAAGACAGCAATTATTTATTCAACAAAAATTTGTCAGTGCAATGTCTCATTTGTGTAGGTACACTGTTAAATAATACTAATTAGGCAGTGGCTTGCTCCTTAGACCAGTACCTTCAGAAGTGAAAATGCTTTCCAGATGGAAGTTGAAACATCTCGTGGCCATACCTGCTTGTCAATACTCAAACTTCACACCTCAGAATCTAAGCAAGGCTGGGGATTGCTGCTGGGAATACCAGGTGCTATAGTGTGGCGGCAGTGGCTCTAGAGGAATCTGTCATTGTGTCCTTAGGCAAGAGGCCCACGTTGCCTAGCATGAAAGAAGGTGGTGTGTGTGAGTGTTGGTGATTCTCAGAGGGACCAGTGAATGGTTCTCAGAGGGACCAATGACACAGATTGGCAGTCTTGCTTTTGTCAGTCTGCCCCAGGGCTACAATAGTAGTTTACCACCATTGATTATGAATGTTTACAAAAGTATTTTTCTTCTCTGTATCTTGTTGTTCATTCTTCCAGGTTCATGCAGCTAGAACAGAAGCTACGGGGCATCATCAGCACCTCCATTCCCTCCAAGATCCCTTCTAAAGCCCCTCTCAACACAAGGCGCCTCCAGGCCGGCCTCAAAACCCAGGACTTCCGCTCGGAGATGACCCGCCTCCTGGACTCCCTCCACATTCTGCTCAACCCTCTGGACCTCACCTTCAATCTGGTCACGGCCCACCCCAGCCTTATCGTCTCTAACGACCTCCGCACCATTAAATTCAGCTCCACCAAGCAGCAGTACGCGGACCACCCTGAACGCTTCACCACAGCTCCTCAGATCCTGTGCCGGCAAAGTATATCCAGCGGGGAGCATGTGTGGGTGGTGGAGGTGGGGGCCAATAGCATGTGGTCCCTCGGGGTGTGTTACAAGAGCATCCCCAGACGTGGTGACCATAGCCGGCTCGGGCACAACTCGGTCTCCTGGAGGCTGCAGTGGAAGAACGGTAAGCTAACAGTGTGCCAGTCGTCCTGTAATATCGCACTGGGCGAAATGACCAATCACCCAATGAGGATCGAGATAGCGCTGGACTACGAGGGCGGGACTTTGGCATTCCACAGCACCAAAGGGCGACGTGAGCACCTGCACACGTTCAGGGCGGTGTTCAGAGAGCCACTATACCCCGCGTTCAGTATTCACTCCAACACGCCCGAGTCCTGGATAACGCTGTACAGTGGAATGTGAATACTACTAGGTCAATGTATAGTGTTAACAGATCAGTGTATTTGTAATTTGTAAGTTTTGGAATAAAAATATGTTTGTGTCATTT
>KN486777.1:0-20287 GCA_000787095.1 Periophthalmodon schlosseri | reverse complement strand
TAGTCCTGGTTTAGTCCTGGTTTAGTCCTGTTTTAGACCTGGTTTAGTCCTACATTAGCCCTGGTTTAGCCCTGGTTAAGTCCTACTTTAGCCCTGGTTTAGTTCTGTCTTAGACCTGGTTTAGTTCAGGTTTAGCCCTGGTTTAGTCCCACTTTAGCCCTGGTTTAGTTCTGGTTTAGTCCTTGTTTAATATCATTTGTCATAGTGTGAATAATATTTGCTTGTACCTCTGCTGATGGGAGTGAGGGCAGGGCTGCGGGGTCCCAGGCTGGGTGTGTGGTTGTCGGGGATACTGTTGGCGCCGTGGGTGCCGTTGACGCCGTTGCCGTGGACACTGTTGCCGAGGACGCTGTCATTGGAGCTGGAGGTCCGCTGGGGCACTGGAGGGGGCGTATCCGGGAGCAACAGAGGCGGAGGGGCAGGTAGAGGGATGTCGGGGGCACTTTTGGCCCTCTCTCTCTCCTTAAAACTCTCCCTCTCTCTGTCTCCTCGCTCGCGGCTCGTGTCCTTTCGTGGCTTCATCAGTTTGGCTAAAGCTTTGGCGCCGGACCACTGACTCTTCCTATGAGAGAAACTAAAAAAAGTTAATAGAATGCAGCAGAATAAATCAACAAATCTGCGGCATATACGATTTATTTAATGGTCTTTAATGTTTGTTTTGTATCGTCACTGCTTTTTATACTGAGCTGTACATAACTCATATTGCTGTGTTTTTAGATAGACCATCATGACTGGAGCGAACGCTGCGGGTGACGTCACACTCACTTAGTCCACTTCTTTATACAGTCTATAGTGACCATTTTACCATCTGTCCAGGGGCGACCTATGAAAAATAACCTCTACAGTTAATTCTGGTAACATGTGGATCACCGAACACAGTCCCTGTCAAATAACTCAAATATGTAAATTAATTTATCGCCTTGAAACGGTGGTACATAACTGCATTCATGTATTATTTGTAAAACAGCATTGCTTCCTGGAAACCACATTAATTAATTGTTCATTTGTAACAAGGACTGTGCCTAAAAAACAGAATATTGTAGTAAAATTTTAGAATGTTATAAAAATTATGGTGGAACTAATATTTTGTCTTTTAATGATGCGATATAAATGTTGCATCCAGACATTTCCAGCGGCAAAAAGTTTCAGATTTAAAAATTGTAGTATAAAGTAGTAATATTGATTAACTTAACTTTAAATTAACTTTTTATTACCAGGTTGGTGAGTCTTACTTTTTGGGCGTGGGATCGTAGAACTTGTACTGGTCCATGATCTTTTCCTCCAGTTTCTCTTTTTGTCGCCGGAGAGCGTTGAGCTTATCACTGAGACGGAAAAGACATGATATTATTTTAAATGAATGAGTAGATGTTAAATTTGTATGCAGAGAGTTGGACAGTTACATGTATAGCTTCTGCTCCTGGTGGTACAGCTCTTTGCTCTCCATGCTCCGCTCCAGCAGAGTGTGGTTCTGTTGGCTCAGCAGGTTGATCTGACTCAGGAGGTGGTGGTTCTCCTCCTCCAAGTTTCCTTTAAGTCGACTCAAGAGCTTAAAAACGCACAAAAACAGACGGTCGAATGAAAACGGTTTGTGATACTGACGCTCCTGTTAAAATCTGCGGTGACGTGGACGTCGGACGTTATGGAGTCTAAGGACAGCAGCGGATTACAGATGTTCCATTGTTCAAATAAATACATCACGTCAAGTCAAATTTATTTATAAAGCACATTTAAAAACAACCACCGCTGCCCAAAGTGCTGTACAATATAAAAAGCAATCTTATAAAACAAAACATGCAAAAAATAAAATAGAACACAACAAATACGATAAAAGAGTGTCGCTCAAACACATGTGGGTTTAAATATCTTACCCTTCGCTTCTGCAGTTACATTAAAGTGTGAATTGTTAAATTGTATTATTCACTGCATTCGTATCTCTATTTATTCACTTGCATCACGAACTGTTGTATTTATTCTATTGTCTTGTATATTTCTTTCTTTATGAAGCACTTTAAGCTGCTTTAGTTGCTTTAGTTCTGTCAGTGGTGCAAACTGCCAGCGTTGCTCCTGTCAGTCTGTCCCAGGGCGGCTGTGACTACAATAATGGCTTACCTCCACCGACTGTGAGTCAGTGAGTAATGACCCCAGTGCAGTGCAGACCACAGTCATCATAAAAACATTTGCGCCGCCTGTAAACTGTGTTAAATCCCTCTTACCTCACAGTGATTGTCCAGTTTGGTCATGGTCAGGTCCAGTCCTTGGTGCTGCTCCATTAAAGAGTCGTATCTGGTCATCCACTGCCCCGCCTCCGTCTGCGCCGCGCTCAGGGAAGTCTTCAGCTCCGAGAGCCTCTGCTGAAGACCCTCACTCTGCTCCAGCTGATGGGTCTGGCTCGCTGTCAACCTGCAGGTCAGGAGAGGTATTACAACAATTAAGAAGAACGTTAAGAAGAACATTAAAAGGCCTGTATGTGATTTTGAGAGAAGAATATCAGAATGTGTAAATTAAAATGACTTAAATACAGAATATTAATCTTAATTTTAAAATGTTCTGATCAATATAAATGTATGTAACTTACATATATTATAACTTAAATTATTTAACTTGTATTTTAAGATAATTTAGTTTGAAATCTAGTCTGCCAACGAAGCAATTTTTAATTAAAAAATAACTAAGACGTAATGTAGTGAAACAATTCAAAAATCTCTTAAAAAGAAGTCACATAATTTAAGTGCAATAAGTAAAAACTCTGAAAACTAACAAAAAAATAAGATTAATATTCTGAATTAAAGTAATTAAACTCTATATTGCAGTGTATTTTCTCATTGGTGAGGCAGGAGTGACGTTGGGGTAATTACCGATCCATTTCATTCTTGAGCTGCAGATTTTCTTGCAGTAAAAGTCGATTCTTCTGAACTTCTTGGCTGAGCTCCTCCTTCTCCTTCTGCCCCTGTCCCTCCTGTTTCTCCCATTTGTCCTTCTGCTGCAGCAACACACAGTACCTACAAAACACAGCGGAGGTTCAGAGTTAAGATGTATTTTAAAAAACCCTTTATATTTAATTGGACGATGACACTCACTCAAACTGCTAAGGGTTCAATGCAATGCCCCAAATGTTTACCTTCTATATGGGATTAGGTAAATACAGTAGGTGGATTTGTGACTTAAAAATTAAATCCTCCACTAAGAAAATACACTGTTATAAAAACTATTCTATAGACCCTGGTTTCACAGAAAGAAGTGAATTCATTGAAAAGGTGAAATGCAAAGGCAAAATGTATAAATCAATATAGAAACAAGTAAGTATTGTACTGTATGTTTGAGGAGAAACAAAGTACAAACAACATAATATATATTTTCTTGTCATATGATAAACAGCGTCTCACAGTGTAAATGACCCTGAGAACAAAGGTTAAACTCAGATCATGAACGATTCATTCATGTATGACACTGTCCTGGTCATGTGCTTCAGCCCACAGTGTTTTGTTAAACGGACTAAAACTACACATGGGTCATAACTTAGACAAATGAATACGGGATAGAAAATACCTTATCTGGCCCTAGTTCAGAAAGGGCGTATGCAAAAGTACCAGCAAAACACCTGCAGGGGGCGCTAGTCTTGCATCTCTGAGGTAGAAAGAAACGACTGCTTAGGTAATTTACGCAGCCTTTTTAAAATATAATAAAAGATAATGCAACTTCGTTAGAGGAAAGCTTGACACCATGGAGATGACAGATATAAGACATCCAAGTTATCAGGTATTTATTTAGAAACATTTAGGGATGTTCAAGACCAAACAGTTGGGGATCACTGAATTAGGATGTGTTGTGTCGAGCAGTAGAAGGGGGGTGTTTGATAAAGATACAACATTATAACTTTCTTAAAGCCAAATAGGGAGTGATCATGTGTGCGCTTCCGGCTCCATCGACTCTGGCTCCAATTCACTTTACGTTACACTTTAATTGTCACACCTCTCCGCTGCAGTGAGCCTTGCCATTTTGGTCTTAAAATGTTCTTATTAACCTGCTCTAGATGATCCCGTTTTGTTATTTCGCTATTGTAAATCGAGATATGAACATTAATAACAAACAAATCAGGCGCCTTCTTTCCCCGAAGTTCCTCCCGGTAGCGTTAACAATGGGTTTGATTGACAGCGCTGCTAAGCGCCCGCTCCCTGCTAAACCAGCGGTGCGGGCGGGAAGGGGCGTTACCTTCAACAGCCTCGCTCCGGATTGGCTCTCTGGTTGCTATGATACTCACAGTCGGAATTCCAAATATGGAACTCGGCTCCAGATTCGCCGCTATAACTGCTCTAGCCTCGAACACTATGGGTGACGTCACACTCACTTAGTCCACTTCTTTATACAGTCTGAGTGCACATAACATAGGTTTTCATGTTTTTGTAATTGTTTCTTGGTTTGGTGGGATAGTAACTCACATTTTTACATCAGTTAAGTGGCAGTTTGTGGCAGTTTGTTACAGTTTGTTACCTCAACACTGAAAACTCCATCCAAAATCCAAAGACAATTTCCGCACAAGGAAGGCATTTTTCTGGCGGATAGTAACTCACATTTTTACATCAGTTAAGTGGCAATTTGTGGCAGTTTGTGACAATTTCCGCACAAGGAAGGCATTTTTCTGGCTGCACTCACTTGTTGTGTAGAGCCCTGTGCTCGTTCTCTAGCGCCCTCTGCTTGCCCTTGAGTGCAGCGTGTTGGCTGATCAGAGCCTCGTACTCGTGCGCTTGTCTCTCGTGAACGTTCATCAGTCGCTCGTGGTCACTCAGGACGCTCTCTCGCCCTTTCCACGCCTCCTCCCTCTGCCTCTGCCAAGACTCCACTTCCGCCTCCAGAGCCGTCACCTGACCCTGCAGCACGGCATTCTGGGCCATGAGAGAGGCGCTCTGAGAGGAGAGGGTCGAGTTCTCCACCTGAAACATACAGGCGCAGGGTTTAAGATGCCAGAAAGGTGAATTCCTCAGCCTTATAGACAAGAATATACAAGACACCGCTGGAAATAATCACGTTTCAATGGAATATTACATAGGCTTTTCTTTGTAAACATCTGGATCATGAATATGACTTTTACCTTTAGTTTACAATATTTAAAGTTTTGCTGTGGGAAGAAATACAAGTAAACTATTAGGATACTATTAAAATTCTCTTCCACCTGAAAATGCATCACGAGAGGTTGACTAGGGTTTGTCCTCCTTCGTGTTAATCATTACTTATAGCTGCAACACCCATTGTTTAGTCTCGTTTTAGACCTGGTTTGGCTCGATTAAAGCTTGATATGATACTTGGAAAGCTACATACTGTGTTAGGTGGCATTTGGTGTGAAAAGTTTAAGAACCACTGCTCTATATGTTATAACGTCTCCTCAGGCCATGTTTAAATCAGGAGGAGCAGATGTTACTGTTAATGACGTGTCTGATATGAATCGTCCCCCCTCACCTGCAGTTTGGCCGTCTGAGTGTGCAGGCCGGAGTTCTGCTCCTGTAGTGTGCTGGTGTGACGCTGTAGAGTCGAGATCTGGTTGTTCAGAGAATTATTCTGGTTTTCCATCTGTTTGAGCTGCTCCTTCAGCAGGCTGCTCTCCGTCTGCAGTGAGGCGTTCTGAAGTGTAACACAAATTAGTACAAAGTTTAAGTGAACAAGTTAAAAAGTGGACAAGATCTCGAATCAGAAACCTACATTCTTCTCCACATCGATCAGGTGATCTTTGATTCGCAGCAGTTCTGCGGTGGCCGACCCTTGACCCCGGTCGTTTCCTGAGTGCTTCTGGGAATTGTGGTTTTGTTCCTGCTCCTGTTTGAGTGATAATGTTTGTCGGACCTAAAATGCACCACAGTTATTGTTACGTTCCTGCTCCTGTTTGAGTGATAATGTTTGTCGGACCTAAAAATGCACCACAGCAGAAATACAACAATAACGACATTGGGTTAAAGAACTGAATTCAGAATATAAATCGATGATGATAAATGATTTCTTTAGATTAGTTTAAAGGTGCAGTATGTAACTTTTCTTGTGGAGGGTCTGCCACCTGTCGTTTCCATGGAGATGTTATTGCTTTGCTCGTAATGTTCCACAGTATGACACTAACTTCATGCTGTTATTGGTATAATAAAATACCTTGAAAAACATGCATTCTTGCTGTGAGTGGGGTTGTCTCTCCGCAGATCTGACTTGTCGCTTGTCTCCATGGAGATAGATAAGTCTAATGTCATACTGTAGAACATTCCAGACAAAGCAACATCTCCATGGAGACAGAAGGCGGACCCTCCACTAGAAAAGTTACATTTTGCATGTATTTACGTTAACATTTTTGTACATATGATTTTGTCAATTACAAATTTTAAATATATTTCTTTTCGGCAAAATTATCTGCCAGATTATTACAATTTTGTGTTCATTCAAGTATGTACCGTATTTTCCGGAGTATAAGTCGCACCAGCCAAAAAATGCATAATAATGAAGAAAAAAACATATATTTCACATATAAATCGCATCTGAGTACGAGCCGCACCCCCGGCCAAACTGTGAAAAAAAGTGCGACTTATAGTCCGGTTTATTATTATACTAGCAGTTTTTCTATAAAGAAGATTAAAAGTCTGAAATATAATGAAATAGGAAGGCAAGAAAAAACAAGCTAAAAACCACAGGGGTGTTTACCGTGAAAGTATTAAGTTGTATTAAGTTGTCAAAGCTACTCAAAAATCAAGATTTATACAGAGTAATGCAGGTGATTCAACTAATTATTGTACCACTCTGTCTGTAGGTTTCAAAATTATGACCGTTGCCGTGGTGATTAACAAGTAAAGACTAAATATATCTTTCGAATGTGAAAAGTCCTCAAAATGCTGCATATAACAGGAAGAAATACAAGAATATGAATAATTCCCTGACCAGGTGGCAGAGTTATAGAGTTATACAGTGATAATCAGTTGTTCTCACAGTGTTGAGCTCCGAGCGCAGAGACGCGTTCAAACTGTGGCTCTCCTCCAGTTTCTTTTCCAAACTCAATATTTTTTCCTCTTTTAGTTTCATCTTTTGTTGGACCGTTTCCTCCAGACGTGACTCCAGCAGCTGGTACCTGCTGATATTCACACACAAAAGAACTGGGTCACACACAAACCTATTTATACACAGAAGTGAACGCAGTTTTGACAGACGATGTGAGAAAATTATGTTTATTGTAAATGCGCTGATTTCTGATTCTTATTCTTTTTTATATAGATTTTTTTTTCTTTATGTTCATAGTAAAGTGC
The DNA here is from genome assembly GCA_000787095.1 of Periophthalmodon schlosseri. Classification (NCBI taxonomy): domain Eukaryota; kingdom Metazoa; phylum Chordata; class Actinopteri; order Gobiiformes; family Gobiidae; genus Periophthalmodon; species Periophthalmodon schlosseri. The sequence goes on along the minus strand of KN486777.1, from coordinate 13,022 downwards.
CATTTGAAAAAGTCGTCGGAGGCTTGTAGTTTACTCTTAGTCATATTTTCAAAAGCCAAATGTTGTTTTTTTTTAACAATTTATTTATAAAGATTTTCATATTATACCAAAAGACATAATGACAAAAGTTATTACCTTAACATAACACAGAACCCGACCTTCCCACACAGAAGACCCAAAAAATCATAACTAAATACAATAAAACAAAATAATAAGTAAATGGGTAAATAAAAATAAAAACAAAACAAAAATATACGAGCCAAACGTATTTTACCGCTACCCGAATATTATTCCATCTCTTCTTGATAAAATCCACTTTACATTATTGTCACTGCTAAAATCTCTATAAAATGTTCACAAAAAGGAGAAAAAAAAAAGTTCTGGAAATTTTTCAAAACTGAGATATGAATTTTTGCCATTAAACTCTTCAATTTCAGAATATTACAATAATTTATATCTGTTAACTAACTTCACTTGTTAACCTGACTTATTTTGGTAAACCACTTCATGTGCACTTTTTTTTATCTCAAAATGCTGTATTTTTCTCTAATCTGCTACAAAATGACAGCTGCCAGAACATATTTTGGAAAACTTTGGAAAACTACAACTTGAACGGAATGTATTGTATTGTACTGATACAGGTCCACAAATAAATTATAATGACTTGTATATTATTTCCCACTCCCATGTTTATGATTGGAAATGGAATAATAAATGTCAAACCAACTAATAACAACAGCGACAAGACCTGATAGTCCACTTCTTTATACAGTCTGTGGTATTAAGTGGACACATTAGCGAAATAAAAACCCCAGGATCATGTAGAGCGGGTTAATACGAACATTTTAAGATCAAAATGACGAGTCTGACAGCAGCAGTTCAGAGAGAAGAATGACGAGTCTGACAGCAGCAGTTACAGAGAGAAGGGCCACAGTTTTTCAACGTAAAGTGAATTAGAGCGAGATTCAATGGAGCCGGAAGTGCGCCCATGATCACTTCCTGTTTGGAACGCGGCGGCTAGCGGGTTAGCTATGTCCATTTATATAAACAGTCCACGGATAACACCCAGACACACGTGCAAAAGGAGCAATAGGGCCCCCTAGCTGTGAGGCATGTGAGGTAAACACAAAAACGAGAGCTAACAATAAAAACGTTGCATAAATACCTGTCCTCCATTGTGTGCTCCTGTTGCAGAAGTTTCTCTCGGTTCAGTCCGATCTTCTCCAGTTCTTCATTAAGACGCTCCAGCTCCACGTTCTGCTGCTGGAAATTTAGCTTCTCAGACACCAACTCCTGTGTGCGTGAAAATCAAAACAAAGTTCAGCATTTTAATTAGGTTCAAGAAGGTAAACAAAAAATACACTATACATACACTTAGTACCCTTAACTTCAACTACACAAAGACTCAACCAGAACTAAACCTGGACTAGTGCAATGGAAAGTTTGGATGATTATTAGAGATCGGCCGATATGTAAAACTGTCACAATAACATGTTTCGAAGTTGAATATATCGCTGAAGTAAATATACATGATAAACGATAATATTTAAACTCATTTATGCCACTGACACAACAACCCAAGAGCAGATTTAACCCACAAAAACTTATAAATCTACAATATTGTTAAAAGATCATGAGCTGTAATAATAAAACAGCAGAATGAAACACTTAAGTCGTTTGCATCTGTAATGAGTCAGAGAAATAATTAATTCAACCTTAAATCCAAAAAATAACCAAAAATTTCCCAGTTGTAGAAAGAAAACACACACACACGGTAAATATTAACCCCAAAAAATACTGTTCCAGCCTTCATATACTGAACGATAAGTCGATATAGTGATTATTGTGACAGATATGGGTTCTTTTCATGGCTGATGCTGATACCGATTGTTTGGAATCAAGAGAAACCCAAAGATGCCCAAAAATATCGACATGTAGGGTCGATTTTGATTATTTTCTCTACATTATGTCATTTAAATTTACTATATTTTTTTTACAACAACCCTATAAGAGACCTGTGTAGTTAAGTTTTGTGTTTTGTCTCGTCGTACTAAAGTGTTAAAATAAAGCTTTGCGTGTGTTTTTTTAGGCAGGAGATCGACGAAAACAAAATATCTTCCTCTGCTGGAGATTTAAGACCGACAGCCGTTTCGCTAAAAAGCCCAAATATCATTCTATCTCTAATGACTACTACCTGGGACTGAACTAGGTACGAACTATGGCAAAAACAGGACTTATACAGGTCTAAACAAGGACTAAACTCGGTATAACGCAGGTTTAATAAGGTCAAAGTATCGCCAGAATACCAACAAATGGACAATCGCTTTATTACATTGTTTATTCATAATAAGAATAATAAGAATTTATATTAACATAATTACAATCATGAAGGTGTTTAATCGCATGGATGTTTTGATATTTGTGATTCATAGCGCTGTGTACTGTTCCCACCTCTCTCAGAGTTGCCAGCGTTCTCTTATCGATCGTCGCTTGTTTCTGTAACTCCTTGTTCTCCCGCTCCACCTCCTTGGCTTTGACGGACAGCTCCTTCAGCCTGTCCATGTCCTTCTTCAGAGCCACGCCCTCTTTCTGCACCGTAGCCAATCGCCTGCTCTTCTCCTCTAGCTCCGCCTCTTTCGTCTCCAGCAGCGTCCTCATTCGCCAGCTCTCCTTCTCCAAATGCTTCCTGCTCTTCTCCGATTGGTCGAAATCCTTTTGCAACTTCCTCCTTTCGTCGTCCGTTTCTTCCCAGTGTTTCCTTTGCACTTTAAGCTCCTGCAGCTCCCTCCTCAGCTCCTCCTCTCTGCTCTTCACTTCCTGGTTCTCTCGTTCAAGCTCTTCCTTCTCCTCTTTTTGTCTCTCTAAATCCTCCTCCAATCGATGTTTTTCGTGGTTCAGAGACGCCATATTTGCTTCCAGTCTTTCCGCTCTCTTTTTCTCCCCTTGTGCCAACTCTTGGGCTTCTTCCAGCTTCCTCCGCAGTTCTTGTCTCTCTTTCTGTACTTCCTGATGCTCCTCTTGTAGCGAGGAGAAGCGAGCGGTTGTGGAGCGGAAGTTTTCCATTGAACATCGGAGCTCCAGATTCTCTTTGGCTAAGAGGCCGTGTTCGGACTCGTGTTTGCCCAGCCGCTGGAGCTCTTTTTGGGATTCCTCCGCCTCGCGTTTCAGCCTGTGCACCTCCTGCTCCAGAGAAGAAACCTGCTTCTCCAGAGCCTCAGAGCGCTCGCTGCAGGCACGCAGAGAAGTCACCTGGAAAAGAAATATTTATAATTAGACAAATAAAAATCCTACATAAAATTGGGGTGACAGTGGTGCAGCGGGTTAAACCTATTGCCCACCAACAACAGGGTTAGCAGTTATAATCTTTCCCAGGTGAATATTGTTGTTTTGTAGCTGTACAGGGTAAGAAACGTCAACCACAAGCGATATCACCAGGTACTTGGTCCACTGCAGGCTGGGAATGTCCTACAAGAGAAGGACTAAAACTGGTCTAAACAAGGTCTAACCCAAGACTAAACCAGGTCTAAGGCAGTTCTGATAAATACTGACCCACAGCAAGTGTCACAAAGTTTTTGATACTAAGGAAAAGGACTGATACCAGTTTTGATACCACAAACATAATAAAATCACTCTTTTGACAACTGACTTGTATTACCGTGTGGTCTTCATAGGCCTGTCACGACAACAGAGATTACAGAGATATACGGCGATAAACGATAATACTGAAATTACTTAATGGCACTGACACAATAACAATAATGCAAGATAATCCCAGTAAACCATTTTTAAATAGACAGTATCATGATAATTAGTCGCAGAAATTACTTTTTCAACCCTCTACAGCTCAAATCTTGTCGTATTCAACTAAAATTTACTTTTTCAACCCTCTACAGCTCAAATCTTGTCGTATTACAACTAAAATACCCCACATCTCCCCACTTTTGCAAAGAAATTGTGCACACGATAGATTTTGAGCCCCAAAATATATAGTTCCAGGTTTCATATACTGAAAGTTGATATAATAATTATCATGACAGGCCTGTTAACATATTGTTGAAATGAGTATCGAGTTTGGATACTAGTTTAAGCACCGATTAGTATGTGGGTACAACTATACAAATATATTTCATACATTTTTTAGTGTAATAGTGTTTAATATTTGATTTTTGTTCGTAAAATCAAATGGTTCTTCTTCTTCACCTATTTCATGTTATAATATTACCTCTAATTCCCATAACCCACCTCTCTGTTGAGTGCGTCCCTGCTCCTCTCCAGCCTCGCGGCCTCTCTCTCCGCCTCCTCACAGCGCGACGCTTTGCCCTTCACCCTCTGCAGCTCCTCATTGGCCAGTTTGAGCTGCGTTTCCCTGGTGACGAGTTTGGAGCTGGATTCCGTGATGTTCCGGTGGAGTTGCCGGTTTTCCGTCTCCACCTCTCGGACTCGGGCCTCGCTGTTGGCCTGAGCGCGCTCCTGGAGGGCGGCCATCGCGTCAGAGAGGTGCTTCTTCTCACTCTCCAACTCCAAGATCTGAATGGAAAAAAGACTGGCTCTTAGGGTTGCCATGATTGTCGCGCTGGGAATTCCTAACATGCAACTCGGCTCCAAATTCGCCGCTATGAGCTTCGTTTGACTGGAGCCGAACGCTGTGGGTGACGTCACACGCGAGTCCACTTTTTTATACAGTCTGTGGTTTAAACCTGTCGGACATTTTGAATCTGTCCTGTCTCGTACCTGTCGGTCTTTCTCTGCCTTCAGGATGTGCATTTCTCGATCTAAAGCCTGTTTTTCCTTCAGGATTTCCTCTCCCAGCGACTCCATGTCCTGGTTGGTCATTCTCTCCTGGTCCAACAAACCCTGAAGACGCTCCAACTGCAGAAGAGACGGATAGTGGTCAACGTTAATGAAAAAAATACAGTATTCATGAACTTAACAATGAATCCTTTGCATTGACGACAACATAAACACGATTTTTAAAGGGAAATTGTTAGAAGTTCAGTAGCAAAAATACCCCATTTAATCTTTTCATGGGTTTAAACCTCCTGTTATATATTTTGAATGGGGAAAAGTCCTCAATGTTGCATATAATACTTTCATGAAACATTAGGACCGTTCCTATAGCGATTAACTAATTAAAAACATTCTGAAACCCACGGATAATCACATTGACCTCACTATTTAGCTTAGCATCAGGAAATCGGTACCTAGATGTGCACAAAACAAAGTCTACTCTATATGTAGCAAAGGCAGCAGCTGCGAGAGGGTCGTAACGAGCCATCATTTCTTCAATGTTCAAATATAAATGTAGTCAACAGAAAAAATCTAATTGAACCAGGATACTATGAAAAGCCAAATACAGAATGTGACTCACTAAAATGTGTGATGATCTAAGCTGCTATTTTCCACTTAAATTCAAAATGTTCTTCCTGTTTAATGCTGCACAGATTTGACTGTTAACATCAGTAACACAAGCAGTGGATATGGATGTCTCACACTTCATTACAGTGGTTTTCAAAGATTCCTCTGCACTTCAAATATTTGTTATATTTAAAGTTAATGTAAATCCCATTTTTGTCCCTGTTTAGAACTAGTCAAGTATCTGTGTGGTCCTATTTTGGGTCTCGTTAGATCTGGGATTGTTCCTTCTTTTTTAGATCAGGTTACAATCTTCTGGTGGTCAGAAGGCCAAATATTTTCTTAGGTGGTATTTGGTGTAAAACGTTTGAGAACCACCGTTGCATTGAGCAGTGTATGTCACCATATCTCCACTAGTGTCTTAAATGTTGTGCCAAAGTCGTTCTTGTATGTTTAATGAAAGTAAATGAGCTTAATATGACACAAAAGCCTCTTATGTGTTGACAAAATGTGAATAAACTCGCATAACATTACGCAAAAATCGCCATCATTGACACGAAGTAATGGATCACTGGACCGCTCTTATTAACAACTACACAAAATACAATACAACTCAAAATCGCCCACTTGAAAAGACTTTAAATAAACAAAAAATATATTAAAAACTTCTCATATTTCTGAAACCCATGGATATGTCTGAAATATTAGGCTTAAATTACAATGAACTAAGTATAATGTTTTCTTCCAACAATAATTTTACAATATCTCGACCGTTTTTACATTTTGTCCTTTACACAATAAATAAAAAGTACCTTATTGCTCAGACTTTGGTTCTCTCTGTCCAGTTCTTGTGCGTGGAGTTGTTTTTCCTGCAGACTGTGGTTGTCCTCCTTCAGTCTCTCTATCGACGTCTGCAGCTCACGATTCTCTTTCTCCAGCTTCAAAACTCGACTCGAAACACATTCATTCAACTCGTGGACCAGAGACTTACGAGCTGAAAAAAAAGAAAAAATGATTTAAATAATTACTAATAGGACTAATATACAAAGGTGGAGCAGGTTTCAGAGCAGTTCCTACCACATAGACTGGATAAAGAAGTGGACTGAGTGAGTGTGACGTCACCCACAGCGTTCGGCTCCAGTCGAATGAAGCTCATCGAGACTAGAAGTTATAGGGCGCATTTGGAGCCCAGTTCCATATTTGGAATTCCGACTGCGAGTATCATAGCAACCAAAGAGCCAAGGCTGTTGAAGGTAACGCCTTTTCCCGCCTGCACCGCTGGTTTAGCAGGGAGCGGGTGATCAAACCTGTTGCTAACGCTAGCGGGAGCGACTTTGAGGAAAGAAGGCGCCCGATTTGCCTGTTATTAATGTTCATATCTTGATTTACGGACAAAATAGCGAAATAAAAACCCGAGGATCATGTAGAGCGGGTTAATACGAACATTTAAGACCAAAATGACGAGTCTGACAGCAGCAGTTACAAGAACCGATTACACAGCTAAACAGTGGGCGTGGCAAAACTCTCAAAACTATTAGACATCTCTATAATCTGACCATGTATCTGACCAAAACTACACTCATGAGAACAAATACACGTTACTTCATGCAAAATCAGCTATTTATACAGAAAAGTACAAGGAAACTGTATTTGTATGACTGACTGACTTCCCAATCTTCAACTACTTATACACACCAAGCTTTTGCTGCCGGTGTTTTTTTTTGACTAAAACACCATCGACAGCCCTACAGCCCTACAGCCCTACAGCCCGGACCACGTGTGTAAAGCCCCTCACTCTCAGTGTTGTTGTCGTGGTTCTTGGACAGCTGCTCGAGCTCCCAGCCGAGGTGAGCCGACTCGTTCATGCTCTGCTTCTGCCCGATCTCCAGCAGCATGTTCTCCTCCACCAGCTCCTCCAGACGCCGACGCTCATTTTCACGCTCCTAAAGACACCGCAGAAATATATCCGGATATCCACGATATCCGGACACAGAGTGATTAGCCGTATTAATGTCGGGCTTTGCATTTTAATATCAACTTATCTGATTGATTTGTTGATATTTTATGATCTGCTCGTATTTGATTTGACTGGTTTTAGGCTTTGAGAACAACATTAAACTGAGAATTAAGTAATATTTTGTTCCCTTATTACTAATATTGTTTTTACATGTCTCTGTGCTGCTCTTTGGAAACTGTTTAGGAAATGTGCAATTAAAAAAGTGGATTGGAATTTCGCAATTTTATTTGTGTTATATCAATATTTGTTTTTATAAATTTTCTGTGAAACACCTTGAGCTTCTTAAGACTGTTGTAAGGCGCTTAACATTGACACGGGTTGGCTCCTCCCTCTCTCCCTGAGCTTCTGTCTGTCCATGTAGAACTTTGAGATCAGCAAACCAGATGATTTTGAAATGTTCCAAGGTCCCGGCTTAAAACTCGAGGGGACCGGGCTTTTGCTGTAGCTGGTCCCAGACTCTGGAACAATCTTCCTCTGGGTTTTTAAAACAGCCCAATCTCTATATATTTTTAAATCTTTGCTAAAAACTCATTTGTTTGCAAGATTACACTTTGTTCAGCACTTTGGGCAGCTGTGGTCATCTTTAAATGTGCTTTAGAAATTAATTTGACTTGACTAAACACTGACATAAAGATTACAATTCGTCTTACACAGTGTTTTGACAGTTATATGCAGTAGTTTTCACTCTATAAATGTGTTTCAGAATTATAAAAAAAATATGACTGTTGTGTGCCTTTAAAATCATACCATTTCCAGGTCGTTGATTTTGGCCCTCAGCAGCAGGTTGTCCTTCTCCAGTGTGTGCAGCTTGTCACAGCGCCCCCTGGAGGCCGACAGTTGTTCTTCAAGCAGCACTTTAGTTTCCATTAGCGTCTGGTTGTCGTCACGAAGCTCCTACAGGGAAATGAAAAGAGACAAATATTATGAGACGAACTATCAACTACAAACTACGCAATAGTTCTTCAAGCAGCACTTTAGTTTCCATTAGCGTCTGGTTGTCGTCACGAAGCTCCTACAGGGAAATGAAAAGAGACAAATATTATGAGACGAACTATCAACTAACTACTACAACAAACTACTACTACTACAACAAACTACTATGACAACAAAATACTACTACTACAACAAACTAAAACAAACTACTACTACAACAACAAACTACTACTACAGCAAACTACTACAACTACTACTACAACAAACTACTTCAAACACTACTACAACAAACTACTTCAAACTACTACAACAAACTACTTCAAACTACTACTACTACAACCTACTACAAACTACAACTACTACTACTACAAAAACTACAACAAACTACAACTATTAATACTACTACTAAAACAAACTAGTTCAAACTACTACGACTACTAAAACCTACTACAACAAAAACTACTACAACAAACTACTACAACAAACTACTACTACTACTACCTACTATTACTACTATAACTACTACAACTACAACACAAACTACTAAAACTACTAGAATAACTTAAAATAATACGTTTTTGTTCAGGTGCAAACATCAACACTGGTCACAAGATAAAAAGTTCTTCAATAGGTCAATGAGGCTTTAAGTTTTATTTTATTAGTGGAATTATTTTATTATTTATGTGGACAACAGCAGAAAGAAAAATGGAGGCAGTGAGGGTGGAGTTTAATCTGCCTTTTTACTTATGAATATGCTGTTTACACTGACATCTCTCTCTATATAGTTGTTTTTGTGCAAGATCCTGATAACGTTGAGCGCTTTTACGACGCCACGCCCCTTTTAGTCAATGAATCGATGCACGAGCCGTGTTTTTAGTCGATCCAAAACTTTGTGAGACCTTAAGTCGGCTACAGTCCTTTGAGCCAGTTTTAATCTCGTCCCTCATTTTCTAAGCAGTTTATACCTCCACTCTGGTCTTGTAGAAGTGCACGTCGTTGAGTTTCTCTTTGCAGCGCGTTAGCTCCGCCTCCAGACGGTCGACCCGAGACGCTCGCTCCCTCAGAGAGTCCACCTCATCCCTGTAGACGCGAGCCGAACAGCCTCCCACCGACAGGCCCTGTAGACGCGAGCCGAACGAGCCTCACACGACAGGGACTGGTGCTGAGGAGAGAGACCAAAGAGGGTGTGAGAGATGTAATTATAGTGGCATTATTATTATATTACAATAATTACAATATCAATATAACATGTTTTGTTGCAGCCTTAGTAAATAAAGCAAAGAACTACATGACCACAGTCACGTTCATACAGAAATGTGGGGGAAGTGTCCTGACGACTAATTACTTCCACCAACTTGCAGATATTTGTAGGAACCATATAATTATTTGAAATTGTGACATTTTACAGTGTTTTACAGGCTAATGTTAATAATGAGTTAATGTGTTCACCTGCTCACGGACTGCACATGGAAAGTAGAAGGAGCTAAATGTGGTTCATTTCATCTTTTCTTTTATGGGATTAATGAATTTACAAATGATCCCTAACAAATAAAGAATAAACTAAACTAAGTAAACTGACAGAGAGAAGATTTGTTTTTACAATATTGTTATTTTGTACTATGACCATAGACTGTATGTATAAATGGACATAGCTAACGTGCTAGCCTCCAAATAGGAAGTGATCATGGGCGCACTTCCAGCTCCATCGACTCTGGCTGGAGGGGACTATGCCTCTCGGCTGGCCTGGGAACGCCTTGGGGTCCCACCGGAGGAGCCGGAGGACGTGTCTGGGGTGAGGGAAGTCAAATAATGCACCTTCTTTCCCTGAGGTCGCTCCCGCTAGCGTTAGCAACAGGTTTGATTGACAGCGTTGTTAAGCGCCCGCTCCCTGCTAAACCAGCGGTGCGGGCGTTACCTTCAACAGCCTCACTCCGGATTGGCTCTTTGGTTGCTATGATACACACGCTTGGAATTCCAAATGAGGAAATCAGCTCCAAATCCGCCGCTATAACTGCTCCGGCCTCGACGAGGTTCGTTTGACTGGAGCCGAACGCTGTGGGCGACGTCACGCTCCCTTAGTCCACTTCTTTATACAGTCTATAACCATGCCACCATACCACTTTTGGACATTTGGATTTTGTATTTTTCGCGTTAACAACCAACGCTACCTCTTCACACTAACCTCTTGTCTCATTCTTTGCAGCTCCTGATCCAGTCGCTCCACTTCATGTTTTGAGTCCATCAGCTGCTCCGTCTTCTCCTCCCTGAGCGAAAACAGCACCCAAACAGGTTTAATCATAAAACTCACCATCTGTGATTATAGCACTGCACACCCTCGTAATGTGTACACAAACTGACAGCACTCGATGCGTTTCACGGCTAACGGGAACGACACTGACAACACACAAGATTTTTACCGCAGAACAAGATCTAGACGGTAAATTATAGCGATTGCGAAACGTAAGGAGCGTGTGGCTTTAAATAGGGGAGGCCATATGTGATTACACTGAAGATTTATTTAAATGTGACAGAATTATGGCATATGACGGAGACGGCGAAATTACACACAGATGTTGCGAGTTTTAAAGTGATTTCTTATGCCAAGGCAATTTGTAAGAGCTAATAAGAGCTGCAGCAAGTGGCAAAACAGGGGGCGCGATGAGATGGAGAATTGGGACAGAAGATGGGGAGAGATCGCTAAATTATTCAAACCTCTTCAGGAATGTTTATGATGAGGAAACAACATTATAACATGGTAGAAAGCGTAAAAAAAACAAAAAAAAAAAACAAAAAAAAAAACCAAACAAACATTTGCATAATACCCCCTCTTTAATGATTGCATCTGTCAAACAAACTAATTCACTTTACAATGCTGTATCAAAACTAGTCTATAGGTGGCTCTCTTTTTTCATGTAATTACCGTATTTTCCGGAGTCGCACCAGCCAAAAAATGCATAATAATGAAGAAAAAAACATACTCAGATGTGATTTATATGTGAAATATATAAGTCGCACCCCCGGCCAAACTATTAAAAAAAAGTGCGACTTATAGTCCGGAAAATACGGTAAGTCAAATTTGTTTTGCCCCAGTAAATATATTTTGTACCAGCAGCTCTTAGGGTCAAAATGAGGTTGCTGTATAAAGCGTTTTTATCGTTTGCGAACCAGGAGGCAAAAATAAAGTTAGCATGCCATTTGTCGTTAGCATTAGCATTAGCAAAACTTCGCTGCGGTGAATACTTAGGATGCTAGGAATAAGATAGGAAAGTGAGGAATAACTTTATCCTGCTGCAAACCATTTAAAATGAACTAGTTCTGTTTTTCACATTTTAAAACAGTAAAAATCAGGTGCGGCGCCTTAAACTCACAGTTCTTGTCTGTATCTCCTGAGCTTGGCCTTGGTATCGGCCAGTTCCACAGAGAGATGATGTTTCTCCTCCTTCGTGAGTCCAGACGTATTCGCCGAAGATGGTCCGTTATTGAGAGCCACGTCTTTGGAGTTGGGCCCTCGCTCCGGGCTGCTCACGCCCAGGTCCCTGCGGTGCTCCTGGGGCTGCTGGCCGCTCAGGTAGTCCCTCTCCTGGGTCAGGTCCACTATCACCTGTAACGAGATTTACTTTAATCTCAATTGGATCTTGTGAGATAAATATTAGGAATTCAAAAATATTTGCTTATTTTAACTTAATATAACTGAAGGCCAATTTAGAACTAAACAAATTCTATTTCAAGACTAAACCAGACTAAGCTATGACGAGACCAATCCAATATTTCTCAAACATCTTAGAAAATACTTAATACAAATTGGACAAATACAACTAATAGGAGCCAAATAAAGTACTAAACCAGGACTTAACATGGACTCTCACAAATCAGGAATAAATCAGGTTCAAGTCAGGACTAAACAAAAAAAAAAACAGGTACAATCCAGTTTCCAACCAAGACTAAACAAAAAAACAAGAACTTTGTAGAGCAAAACCAGGACTAAATCAGGACAAAACAACATTGAAGATTCAAACAAGAACTGAACCAGGATTGAACCAGGACTAAATCAGGACTAAATTAGAACAAAACAACATCTAAGATTCAAACAAGAACTGAACCAGGACTAGGCATTATTCAAGAACCTCTCCTTAAGAAAAAGACCCCCTCAGTACTATTACTTTTTGAATGGTATTCTCAGGCTGTGTACCTCATTGGCCTTGTCTCTCTGGTCGATGAGTTGCCGTAGCGACGCAGCCATATTGCGGGACATTGGTTCGAGCTCTTCATGGACGAGCTCTGACTCTGCCTCCAGCCAGGACAGGTCCAGGACATTCAGCTGGTTGTGGGTCACCTGTAACACATAGACATAATTCGCCTTATTCCGGAAGTTACCGTGGGCGCCGCCTTTGTCATTCGGGTTGTATTATTTTGCCTGGAGCTGCCCAGCAAATAAGTTCTAAACGGACTACGGAGCCGTTTTGAAGCCTCCCAGAGAATCGGTGCAGTGTTGACTTGTTGATCACATGAACATTCAACATTTTACACAAATCAACACTACTTTATATCAGGTTTTTGAGGTGAAACGTTTCTCAAGTTTTCCGGTTAAATGAATGGGATTCCCTGATAATCGGAAGTCCCGCCACATAAAAAGAGTGATTTGGAGCGCGAAAATAACATAAAAATTTAAATAGTAATAAAATAATAACAATAATAATAAAACAATAAATAATAATAATAA
>KN486776.1:7233-32863 GCA_000787095.1 Periophthalmodon schlosseri | reverse complement strand
TGTTAATACCCCCTCTTTAAGTAATCTATCTACTTCATGACAAACATGTCTCTAGATAGACCAGTTAGCAATGGAGCTATTCACATGTGATTTTCAATTCAAGTTTATTTATATAGAATATTTAAAACAACGTCAGCTGACCAAAGTGCCTCACATAAAAGTCAACAAAAAACAAATATACACATATATATAATGGCTGTTATGCATAATGCCACAGATTTGAATGTAAGATTAAAAGGGGATGTTTTACTCCTTTTCAATTGACACTACTTAATCATTTTGTTCCAAATCTATATATGAACACAAACTCTGCCACATCATTTATGTCTTAGCACTCTGGAGATAATGTCCTTTTGGCTAATTACTGATGACATGTTGTGTACACTCCACTGACATCTAAAGAGTCCAGAGCATAACTCTGCCACGGCCGCCAGCTGAAATGAACATCATGCAAACCTATTCAGTGATGCAGACACCGCTAATTGGCTTTTAGTCTGGGAATATTAACAATAGGTCAGATGATGCTAATTCTGCATGCGGCGCAGGAAGGCACTCAAAAAATTATCTCCCTTGTTTACCTCTTCCTTTAATCTACCGTTTGGCAACATTTCAATATCCAATGTCTCTCTGCCTGTTCTAGGACACAGCACAAATTTCTTTCTGTGGATTAAAAGTTACGCTTTCAGTAATCACCAAGCACCTCTTTAACAACATTATAAACGATAATTGCACCATTTAGCAGACAGAACTATCTACCTTATCTTTACCTTGAATATTTTTACAGGATCATTTGCAGTGAGGATGCGTATTAAGTCAAAAGTGGCACTGGTGTTTTTGAACACAACTAAAAGTGTAACTGAACTTTTGGAATGTTTTAAAAGGAAGCGTGTGACTTTAGCATTATGTTTTGTCATCTGTAAATAATTGACTTACTTTAATTCTGGACACTCAAAGATGCTTTACATTGTGTTTTTCATTCACTGCGCACCTGGTGATGATAAACTGCTCCTGAAGTATGGGTGGGCGATAGAAAAAACAATTTGTATTTCATCACGATTCATGTTTTCTTAGTTTCTTTTATACGATTTTTAAGAGGTAACTAAAGCTATCTGCTGTTTCTGAAAGCTTACACTTCACTGTGATTGGTTAAATCCACCTGTCACTCACTCAGAGCATGATGGAGGCTGACCAATAGGAGTGGGTGGTGGTAGGGCAAAAAAACAAGGAATCGCAATGTTACCAAAATAGCGTATTTCACATGGATGAGATCTCGTTTAAAATTTTTGTCGCCATATTGCCCAGCTTTTTCTGAAGCCACAGCTGCCCTGGTGAAACAAGGCAGCCAATCTGTGCAATAGGCCTCACACACCACACTGTTACATAAGTACTGTACGGAGCTGGAACTGACTTGTGGGCGAACACTCTAACCACTGCTGGCCAATTTTGTTGAAACCTTTAATTAAGAAAAGTCATATCAAAGTATTTATTGTTTTGTGCCTCGACTGTAAAGCAGAATGTCTCAGATCTTATAAGCTTTCAGTTGCTACAAACCATAACAGTAAACTTACTGGGAGGCACACCAGCAGGGATGCTAGGACCCCCGCTGCTAACGCTACAATTATTATGCACGAGTACTGCTAATAGTGTTAGTCTGTTCTGATACGCAACCTTTAAAACAATTTTGGGCACAGCACTCAAGTCTCAGAATGTATAAATAAACCTGATATTACTAAAATGTTAATACTTTCTTCAAGCACAAAAACACTATTTTGCAGCAGTGAAAATCCATTACTCCACTGGTGTAGTTAAAAGCCTTGTACTACTGAACCCTGGCTAAAGAATTTACGCAAAAGAAAGAGGAAAAAGGAGGAAAAGTCTCGATAAAGACATTTCATTACGCAAGCACCTCAAAATGGTTTGCATGATTGTATGTATGTTTAATGTTAATTTTATGATAATTATGTTTTGATTTGTATTGTGACTTTAATGTCTTTCATATTCTGTAAAGCCCTTTGAATTACTTTGTGTACGAATTGTGCTATACAAATAACCTTGCCTTGTGTTGCCTTGCCTATGTATGATCTTATACAATCACATGGACGCCAATGTTGAAAATTACAGCACACAGCACACTCTATATCTCAACTATATCTTGCCTTTTGCCTATATCTTGGCTTTTTATCTTTTTTTTTTGGAGAAACTGAGTAAATCTTGAACATTTAACAGGGCAAATTAGGAGCCAAACTCTAAGATACATTTCTTCCCTATTATTTTATTTAGCTAAAGTAAAAATCAAGCCTTACTTCAATTATGGTTTGGTGTTAATGTTAAATTTATTCTGTTAATACTTTATAGTGTGAAAAGCAAAACGTGAAAATGGTCTTTCTTTCTATTGTTAAACCAGTGAACCTTGTGATCTCCTACATGATCTTATGTATTCTTAATGTGCTCCTTTGTAATTCTCTTGGTGCACGCAGCCTCATTACAGACTGTATGCTGAACTATTCCAATGACTTTCTTCTTTTCGTGTCTATTAACACCATCTCCTCATAGACTTGTGTTGTCACCATCTTAAAGATCACCATCCATCTGCTCTGGCCCTGTTCTGGTTCAAATTTGACACAGTGTCGCAGTGCAAGCCAGTATCCACCAATACATATCCATCAGTCAGTGTTAGATCATGGCTACGCTAATGGCAAAGGTGATCCAGGTGCTGGCTTGGTGGCCTCTATCGACTAATGAGCCTTGAAATGAAATACAGTCCATTTGGCTTTAAATCCCGCAGTATGTACAACAGTTTTCCTCCATCCAGGGCCGTGAATGATTCATTCAGGCGCTGCAATCTGCTGCAGACGCGCAATAGACGGCACTGTCCATGCTAGGCTTGGGTGCAGTCTTCCAGAAACGTGCCACAAAGATCAAATTATAGTTGTGAAGGGAAGCATTGTTAGTGTTTCCTTTATAGTCATAGTCCAATGTACACAATGTCATTTATGTTATAAGCAAACTGGAATTACAATTGTACTAATGCTGCTAGGATATAACCAAAAAGGCTTATTTATTCATCAAAATATGCGCAGTATACCCACCCACACACACTGTTCCTGAAAAGTTCTTCTTCTTTTTGGTGTTTTATGTTGATTGGCATCAAAGGAAAGTGCATTACCGCCACCTCCACCTCTGTTTTCTTAAAGTGAATATATTAACAGTGTTTCTGAGAAGTTGCTCAGACATTTTTCTTTGTATTCTTTCCTGATACAAGCAATGAATGTGCAGGTTTGCTTTTGCCACCATACTGAAATTTGGCACAATCTGGCCCATGGACTATGGGGATTGACACGGTTTCAATTAGCCTAAAAACAAAACAAATTTTATGTATCTGTACTTTACTTAAGTAGATTTTAAAGTGGATACTTTTTACTTCACTACATTTGAGAGCAGGTATTGCTACTTTCTACTCCACTACATTTTTGAACTGGACAGAAAATTAAAAGTCATTATTGTTTGAGACTTGGTGAAAAAGCTGAGGGTTCATTTTTAACATGTTCATAGTTGAGCAAACAACAATACAAATAAAAACAGCTAGAAAAAAAAAAAAGATTCAATTGTTTCTGTTGAACAAAATTCAGCGCAAATCTTTATCAAAATCACTACATTTGAAGCTTTGCTACATCTCAAAATCTGCCTGAAATATTTATACTTTTTACTCTTTAAGTACATTTTTAAACGGGTACTTTAATACTTTTAGACTTAGATTTTTTCAGATTTTTCCCAGGATTTAAAGCGGCTTTGTAGTCCCTGTAGAATTTATTTGCTGTCAAGATCGGCAGCCCCGTGCAAAATAATACAACCCGAATGACAATGGCGGTACCCACGGCAACTTCTGGCCTAAGGTGAATAGCAAACAGGTTGAGTGAAGCGAGTGAAGCGTGTAGATTAAAATATTATGAAGGAGCACTTCATAGATTACCACTTGAGGAAATAAAACAGTTTTGAGCTCTGAAAAAAGAGGCAAATGAATGAAATAAAACTCCAAAATAGCCTACCTTGAAAAACATGCAGTGAGTGAGGTCCCATCCAACTTATGCCACCTGTTTGTTTCCACAGAGACAGACGGGTTTAACGCCATTTCACGATATGGAAATGAATAAAGAGATTAACCCAATAAACCAAAAAGTCTCTTTCTGCTAGTCAGCCATTACTAGCTTCACAGTTTACCTCACATTCACAGTCCCAGGGCTTCTCATTAGGGTGAGACTTCTCAAACCACGTAAATAAAACACTTCATAAAACAACATCAAATACTCCACTACATCTAAGTGTGTGCGCCACTGGAAAAACACAGTGCAAAACCAATTCTACGATTTCAGCTATTCACAAAACTGGAACGGAGATGGTTAACTGGTCTTCTGTTAGATTCTGTGTCATCCTGAAATAGTGACCATGTTGTTCTGATGTAACATGGGCGCTTTTAGTGAAAGTCTAGAATTAGACTTCGATCTCGGCGAGGAGCAGCTGCCAAGTACACAAACTGTAAAAGGGACATAACAAACTAGCCCCTTTCCATTTGCTTGCTCCTTTTGTCAAAAAAACAGTCACACCATCTCTGCACATCCTGTTCTTCCTTACAACTACATAACAGTACTGTGACTGGAGTGGGCAAAGAGTGTAAAATGTGTTGCTCAGCGGTAACATGACAGTATACAACCGGTCACCTTACAATTCCCTGCTAGTGTAAGTCGCTGCTACGGCTGTGACATTACTGTAACAGCAAAGCAGCAGCTCTTACGGTAAAAAATTGTCAGAAAATCAGGAAGTACACTTATACTTACACACTTATAAACTCATCAAATAATTTGATTTTAGTTTTAAAGACAAAATCAGGTACAGCGCCTTTAAGTTGCCATCTCAGCTCTGTTAGTATTCACAATTAGTCCACTTAAACAAGAGTCTTTGCAGCATATGTGGTGTAAAGCAGGACTAAATAACTTACTAGTTTTCCATGTATTTTCCATACTTATGTAAAAGTACAGATAGAATACTGGAAAAAAGATTTGCTTATTTGCTATTAAGTAAAAGTTCTTTAAAGGGCCTGTATTACCCTATTTTCCAATCTATGTTATAATGTTGTTTCCTCATCACAAACAGACCTGGAGTTGTGTTTTGTTTCATTCACACGTTTAACACACACATCTTGCATATTTAGGCTGAGTTCTTCTCTCAAACTGAAAACACTCTGTTTCACCCTGTGATGTCATGTGGTATAGAGGAAGTCACCCTGTGATGTCATGTGGTAATAGAGGAAGTGCTTTACTGTGTTTTTAAACTCCACACACCTTCACTAGAATCATTTGGACGATTTCAAACCTGGAATTGCCAAAGGTAAAATGTAGCTGTTAACTTGAAAACTGCCACTTCATGACATCACAAGTTGGAACAGAGCATTTTGAGCTTTGGTGATGTAGACAAACTAAAAATAAAGGGTTTCTCAAACATGTGTGAATGAAAAAAAACACAACTCCAGGTATGTTTTTGATGAGGTAACATTATAACATGGCTTAAAGCTCACAATAATCAATTTTGTGTAACAAAGGACCTTTAAGGTAAAAAGTTACCATTCTGAGACAGATTAAATAGTCAAATTCACTAATCTTGATGACAAATTAAGATGACCAAATTAAAAAAGTTTCAGCAGATAAAAACTTTTTACATTTTTTCAAAACCAAAGCAATGTTTTTGTTTCTCCGAGTCTAAATTTGAACTCACATTAGGTGCATTGCCATTGAGCAGTAGCACCAAAAGCACAACTAAAAATACTTTGTACATTTCAATCCAATTAAAAATGTTTTCACTGAGCACCACTGCTTGTCCAAAAGTAGTTCCATTTACCTTTACAGTTTCTGGGTGAAAGTCTGATGTTTGGTCTAGAGGACAGCCTATTGTTAGGGGTTCAACAATGTTCCGGACAGCAGCAGGAGCGAGCAGCTGGACTCATCTCATCCCACTGGACAAACAAACCCACCAGGGCCAGACATCCGAGGAGCAGGGGGTCAAAGGGGATCCGGGTCAGCCGCGGGCCCAGGGAAACTATATGTTCTGAGGGCGTATTACGGATGGGGCGCACATACTTTACCTACTGTTTCTATTACGGTCTTTGATAGAGGTCAGGGCAAGAACTGTAAGGTTGGGTTTTAGAGGAGTTTCCATTGTCAAACAGAAGAGGATGAAATACAAGTGGTGGATGACTTTGGTTGAAATCCAAATGAGGTTGTGACATTGAGGTTCACTCTAGAATTTGCGTTGATGATTTCAGACGAAGGGTAAGAGCCGTTTAACCGTGGAAGAGTGAAAGAAATATCTAAATGAAAATCCACAAAGGTCGAACTAGATTATTGTTACTGCAACTGTTGGAGGTTGGGTCTGTTTGTACAGTCTGCACTTTTATCTCCAGTGGATACATTTACTTTTTAAATTTAAGAGCAGGTAACTATAGCCTACTTTCTACTCCACTACATTTTGAACTGGGCTAAAAAAATAAAAAGCACTTTTCATATGATTTGAGGGGTTATTCCTCATCCGTGGACCATTCGTGGTAACATCCTGAAGGTTTTGAGTTCAAGTCCCGGCTTTAAGCAGAGAAAAACACGTACATAAAATTCACTAGAAAAAATAAGAAATTGTTTTGCGTTGCTACTTTTGACCAAAAATCTGCACAACTCTATCAGTATTAGTACATTTAACACTTTAACAGTTCTCAGAATCTGTGTGAAATACTTAATACGCTTAAAGTACAAGGGGTATTTCAGTACTTTTTGTTAGTAGATTTACTTATGTGATACTTTTACTTCAGCATTTTTTGCCCCTGTATCTGTACTTCCACAGACAAAAGCCTACAGCTGCTTATCGCACTTTATGAAGAAAACTACAACATAGGCAACATGTCGGCCCTCTGCTTGGACACTATGAGTTGGTTTGGGACAGAAACTCAAGTAGTTTAGCTTAGTTTAGTTTGTTTGTTCTTCTTATCGCTGTGTAATGGATCAGGAGTCAGGACACTGGGTGCACACCTCACAGTACTGGGATGAGAGAGGGGAAAGGCCTGGAGTGACAGCTGTGAGGAGCACGGGTAGGACTTTTCTCTATAATCAGAGCTGGACTCGCATTGGGATGTGGGAGTGCACAGGAATATATGAGGAGCGGAGGAGCTGTGCCGCTGCGGTGGGTTTAATGGGGATCTGTGTAGCGCACAGGCCACTTGGAGAAAGAGGTTTATAATTTTACTGCAGTGCGCTTGTTTCTGAATTAGATACTATACTTTACAATGAAACACAACTGAAACAAACTCATCTCAACACGTGTGCGCTGCCCGGGGACTTTAACACTTGACCGGCTCCTTTAAAACTTGTTCATGTAAGAAGTCAACAAGACACTATGTTTTATTTATGTTGCCTTGTGCCATTGTTCTGATCTGACATCTCTGATCTACTGTATATCAAATGAAGAAATCAAAACATAAGACTTCAAAACTTCATATGTAAAAAATATCTTCAAAGTTTTTTAAACATCACAAACACTGGTCCCTGGAGTGATAACTGTACACGTGTTTGGTAACTCTGCTTTGTGGGAAAAATACATACCTACTACTTGTTTAGAGGGTGTATTTTAATTCTGCGGGGTAATAACTGCTAACACATAACTAGATCACTATGTTCCCTTTTATCACTTTGAAAATGTGATATTCGCCAAAAACAACGCATTCATTTGTTTTATAAGTGAGTCTCCCCTCCCTTTGCTCTTCACGTTAAGTTACTCCCCCTTCAGAGCGCTATCATGCTATCAGCGTGTATCCCGATAATGAAACTACCGCACACTGCATCAGGTTTGTCAAGTTGCTGTGTACAGTTTTATATCATGCTTTTGTATATTTATGAAGAGTTGTCGTGTGGGAGCATGGGTGACGTCGGCTGAGCATTGCACAGAATCTTACAGCTAACCGTAAAGAGGGTTCGAATAGAGATCGCTAAAAAATATACTGAAACATGCATGGATGACACCTAAAACCTCTTCAGACATGTTTTTGATGAGAGAACAATGTTATAACATGGTAGAAAGCCGAAAAAAAAAAAAAAATCAAATCAAATACCCGCTCTTTAACCTAACCATAACCATAACCGTCCCCATTTTTTTCTACTGTATTTGACCAAAATGTCTTGTCCCAGTCCATATATAAAGTATAAGCAGCTCTTGAGGTCAAAATATGTCCACTGTGTGCTCTCTGCATCTAATTACAAAGCTTTTTATTGTCTGATAATCAGGAAGTGCATGTCAGCATGCTAGTTGTTGTTAGCTTTACCGTGGCTGCAAAACTTTGCTCTGGTTTCTGAAAGTTGTAAAATGCCCTTATAAAATCATCACGGTGAATAATAAGGATGTATGTATAGGGTACGTGAGGAATAACTTTGGACCACCGCACAAACTGTTCAAAATGAGCTGGTTCTGTTTAGCACAACTTTGATCAGGTACAGCCCCTTTCACTTATAACCACGTTGTTGATCTAATATTAAAAGTCCCCTGTAAGTAACTGTATGGTTTCAATCTCCATAATGTGTTAAATACCTACCCACACACACACACCGGCTGCACTTCCCACAACGGGGACATCAATAGTTTTCAATTACAGTTTCCTGGGCTGTTACAAAGCTAATAATTCAATTTATTTTAATACAAAACCCTTTAAATCTAAACCCTTTTATTTGTGCTCCTATTGATATCATGTGTGCATTGAGAATGTCCTATGGAAATGCTTCTCCTTAGGTCCTGACCATAAATATCGCTCAATATGTTATTCAATTAACCTTCTACATACATCCGTCTCTGCTCAATTATGTGCTGGCACAGAGCGCCTCCGGGCATCTCTACAAATGACTCTGACCACGGCTGCGTTCTTGAAGCCAGGTGAAGCCTATTTTTATTCCAGTGTTGCGTCGCAGGCAATATTTCTTTCTTTTCAGAGAGCTAAAAGCCTTAAATAAATAGTTCCAAATGGTCAGTCATCATTTCTATTAAAAAATAATAGCCAGTGGTGTGGTGTGCTGACTGTCAGTGCATGACGCAAATGAAAAAGAGGAGATGTAAAAAAAAAAAAAAAAGGTTCTGTGCTGAGTTGAATGAGAAATACAGAAGGATGTGGGGATATAGGAAAGCGAAAGTTAAGATCAGCAGGTAGAAATGAATGGAACTCTGGCTCTCTCAGTGTTGTGCGTAGGGCTTTTGTTCATAATGGACCTCAACATTCCTGTCCACTTTGAAGCCCGCTCTAATTCCGGAAGTAAAGTTTCCATTCACTTTTCCTATAGAGCTCGAGATTGTGACGTCACGCATGATAAAATTTTCAGTTGGCCTAACGGTAAAACAATGGAGATTTTAAGAGGCTAAACACTAAACTTTGTGTTCATTCAAAAGTATTCTGACACTATAGAGTGCTTTTGTTTAACATTGTTTTGGCTAATAATAAAAAATAATACAAATGTTTAGTTATAACATATTTAGATCACTGTGTTATCTCTATCAGAGTTTTGCACTACTGCCACAAACATGGTGGATTTCTATACTTTTACTCTAATGACTTTTACAGTTCAAAGGCATCACAGAGGCTAAACTGCTATGTGGTAATATCCATAACACGATTCTTTTAAGTCCAAAAAACACATGTAAAATGCAAGATTCTGGAAAATATTTTAATAACTTAATGGTTTATAACTTTTCAGAAACAGATTTTAAATAAAAATTATAGGTCTTGCGGTCATTAGTTACCACTTAGCTGAGTAACCTCGAGCAAGTTTTAAAACTTTAATATAGTTTAGTTTTGGTTTTTTTTTCGGAAAGTCCATGGGGAAAATGAATGGGACATTCTGACCTAAGCGCCTGAGAGAGTGGCAGCAGGTCACAGTGGCTCCTAAAAACTTCCTGAACCCTTTTTAAAGTTATTCTTGTTTTTGTACTTTTAAGATTGTCTTTTTTATTTACTTTATCAGTCCATTTACACACTTACCATGTTTTTGGGGTATTTTCCTCTTTGTTCTGTGTGGCTCAGCAGAGTAGTCGGCCTATTGTGCTTTCCCGGGAGCATCTTCTTTCACTGTCCAAGGCCCCAGTGCCGTTGAGAGTTAAGCCTGACATTCCTGTGGAGCTACAGGGGAGGAAATTTACTTCTGGAAACATGGGGGTCACTTACTAGGCCCGTTACTATATCGCATTATCATTCAGTACATGATAGAAGGAACAGTTATTTTTGGAGCTCATTATGGATAGTTTTTTTTTTTTGTACAAGTGGGGGACTTTTTATTTTTCTATTCTATTTTTATTTAATTTAGATATGTATATATGACAGACAATAGATTGAGATAAATATATAAGGGGAAATGTGTCTGTTATTATTTTCATTTATAAATTAGTTAAAACGCCTCAAAATAAATACATGAATAAGAACCATAATTTTGCCTCATTTGTCAGGATAATTAGTCCAGCAATTTCAGCTAAGAGTTAGTCGTCAACAAATCTGAAAAAAAATAGTATGAAAATGGCCATGAGTAGAGCTTTTTGAACTTTTCATTTGCAAAAAATGTGCAAATTTTCTGTTGTTTTTCTTTTGGTTACTATCTTTTAGAGATATTATCAATTAAACTATACACACACACACACACACACACACACACATATATAAACCAACTATATTACCCAGTCCTTAAAATATCAAGTTTTAGTAAACCTGTCAAAGAAATGCTTATTTAAGAATCTGTTTACATTAGATGCCCTGTACCTGATGCAGCCCTGTCCAAACAATATGACAATCTAACACAACCAATTCAGGCGCATTGTAACTGTCCATGACCACAAAACCCATCCCACCCGGCCACTAAGACCGTTCACACCCATTTATGTAGTAGTTTGTTTACCAAGTTTACCAACGTCGCCATGGGAGATGAAAATAATGTTTTCAAATGTTCAATCATTGCTCATATTACACTGACACATTTTATTTTACATTTTTACAGCTTTTAGTGTCGGTCATAATTTGGGAGAATTGCAGGGAAAAGTGTCAATTTGCTCAACAATGACAAATCAGCAAGGGCTTTGACTGCCAATGGGAATTTTTAGCTACCAAACAAAACAAATTTTGCTGACAGATTTTATGATGAACATGAACTAAAAAATAATGATAGCAAATTTATTTTATTGTTTTTAATTAGTTAAATGTGTATTTTACTTCTTTCTACTCCATCCATTCATCTTGGGGCCATTACATATTGTGTAACTTTGAGGTCCATGGAAATTTATATATATTTTTTTGCCTGGATTGTTCCAAGTTACACCATTAAAAGTGTCTATCTCCATGCAGACAAATGCCTGCAATTGAAAAAATGTAAGAATGGAAGGCATAACATTAAAGGGAGACAAAGCAACAGCATCGCCATGGAGACGACATATACTGTATTAGCAGCTCTTGAGGTCAGACTAACTCCGCCATGTACTCTAATGCACAATGCTAACTGTAAAGTGTTTCGAGTGTGTTAGCATGCTAGTTGTTGTTGTAATTCCAGTGATGGAAAAGCTCTTATAAAGTCATTGCTAGTTCTGTTTTTCACGTTTTTAAGACAGTAAAATCAGGTACAGAGCTTTAAACAAAAATGTTCCGTATACTGGTAACATGCTATAGTTTTCCTTAATGTAATTTATTCGTATTTGTCTTGGGATCAGAACATATTGTGTAACGCCCACAAATCATAAGATCAGAATCCAAATTTTAAAACTAAAAATATGACACAAATAGATAAACTAGTTGTAAATGTCTCTGGTCCAAGTTTCAAAAGAACATCTCTCTTTTGCCATGCTCTTTAAAGCTTACATTGGTATACAACATAATGGGAGTGTTAGTCTTCAGGATAAGTAACGCTTAGGTCATCTATAAATATGCAGTATGTTCTAGCATGTAGCCATAATTAGGAATAAATGAATAGTAAAGAGACATGTTTTTGCCTAAAAGCACTTACTGAAGAAGACCCTATAGAGCATAAAACGTATATGGATTTGTAGAGATCACAGATATACGCACACACCTTAGTGATTTCATTGTTCTTTGCCCCGACATGCTTTTTCACACCAATCCCTTTGATATCATTACACTTCTCTGTACATATGGGTGCTTCCTCGCGCCTTCACCTTCCCAGCATGTGTGGGCTGTTCTTCCGGTCCGTGTGCAACAAGTACATGAGTCAAGGTCCGCTGTCTGACCGTCAGTCTGTGCGCTCCTCTGGCTCTGGTGAGCAATGTTAATGGAGATTATGTGACACAGTGCTGACCTTAGCCAAACGCAAGTAACAATCAGCTCCATTAAAAACATTTTAGACTTTTTTCTGATGGCATTTAGGATGAATTGGCAAAAAGCATACCAGTGTGGCAGTGTGAGGTTTCAGAAGTCCAGATAAAAAAATTCAGACTAAATCCAGGTCTAAAGTAGCCGGACTAAAACAATCCTAAATTGGCTCTAAACCAGGTCAGGCCAGCTTTTATGTTTCTCTGCTAACACTTGCTAGCTGTCCGCAGATAACTACCATGGTCTTTTTTTTTCTCTTTAGACAAAATGTTTAACTCCCAAGTATAAACTGTGGCACATCGGGTTTGGAGAGTACATGCTCTGGTTTAGGAGGGTCAGGTTGGATTTTTTTAAACTCAAGATAATCTCTAACCACAACTAAACTGGGATTTAACAGGTCTGTACCAAAACTGTGAGTCAGAACTGAAAAGTGAAACTAAGCCATGACTGCACCAAGAGTGAGCCAGGATTATACCCTTACCCTTAAAGAACACATATTATGTCTTATTGTTGCTTTAATTCCCATTTAAAAATTCTCATGTCCACCTTTTGTAGTAAGTATTTCACATTTTCTGACTTAAAATAATGTGGGAAATATACTTTATCAACTACACCTCTGTTTTCAATGAGCCGTGTAGGTATAGGAGCTTCCTCTGCTGTTAGCAATGCAAATTAAAAATGGCAAAAGAAACACATTTAGTCTGCATTTATTGTGAACACAATGACCGCAGAAAGAGTCCGGTGATGGTTTGTGGGCTTAAAATGACGTAAGAGAAGTCACGATTCTTACCTCTGATGCAACAATCCAAGCAAAATGAGCAAAACTGAGCATTTTTGATTGCACAGAAGATGGATTAATGGATTAAAGAAACAAGCATGAATGAAGCAAAATACAATTTTGATGAGAGGACAACATTATGACATGGTTAAAAGCTCACTGTCAAAAGTCATGTCCCTCAAACTAACTGAGCAAGCTCTTAACCAGAAATAAACTGAGACTACACCAAGACTAAACCAGGACAAACCAGGTTAAAAGAGGCCTAAGCACACATGTCTAAACCGAAACTAAATGTGATTAAAAGTGCGATTCAAATGATGTACCTTCGATGCACGACCCAACACATCACTATGTTTTCACAGCCTCAGAAACTTAAATCAACTGAACAAACTCTTAACCAGAAATAAACTGGGACTAAACCAAGACTAAACCAGGACAAACCAGGTTAAAAGAAGCCTAAGTATGCATGTTTAAACCAAGACTAAACGTGATTAAAAGTCTGATCAAAATGATGTACCTTTCATGCACAACCTAACACACCACTAAGTATCCAGCCTCAGAAACAAAGTAAGCACAAAAGGCAGATACGAACATTACTGCCACGTCTTTCAGCCTAATTAGCTATTTAGTTAATTAGACAATTACCCAATGAGGACAAAGTGGGGCTGATGCGAGCTAATATAGCCACTGTATCCCTGCTGAGTGGGATCCATTATTTAATGTATAATGATTAATCATTAAACAAACCAAGAATGCAAACAGAATGGCCTGCGACACACAGCTGCAGCTCCGCCGCCATGCAGCAGACAGGAGCCGGCAGGGAAAAGGCAGGGTTTGTCCGTAAAGGAGCACTGGTGCATTATTAATGGGAGGTAAAGCAGTGGCCTGGCCTCTGCAGCGGGCCTCTGCAGGATGGTCGCTTTGGCTCTCCATCACCCCCACAGCCAGCGCACCCGCAGGACATGCCTTAGTGGACACTGTGAAGAAGAGATACAGCCACTCACCCACTGGCTGCACTGTACTGCTGCTGCCGTCACACCGACAGCACATCGTCAAACACTGACGCATACACAGTCTCAATACTTGGTTTGAGTGTGAATCTTGAATCTGTATCTGAAGCACTCTATCTGATTTTTACTCTTTTAAAACATGAAAAACAGAACTCGTTAAGTATGAGCGGTTTGCAGTGATCCAAAGTTATTCCTCACTTACTTTATGCATTACAAGCATCCTACTTTTTTTTTTCTTTCAGAGACCAGAGTGGAGTTTTGCTGTGACAGTAAAACTAACAAAAATGATAACACACACATCCTGACTATCAGACAATAAAATGCTTTCTAATTACATGCAGACAGCACGCACTGGACTTATTTTGACCTCAAGAGCTTCTTATACAATATATCTGTACTGGGGCAAGACACTCATCCCTGGGTGCACTATACAAGCTTTCTCGTGAATGGTACAAGACATTCTTTTCTCCATTTGATATTGTTTTGCTTGCATTGTTCCACAGTACAGCATTAATTGTATCTATCTCCATGGAGTGAAGCAGGTGATAACATCAGGCCAATTTTGTATGATTTTCTTTCTTTTCCTGGTCCAAAGACTTTATTTCCTGAACTGGGGAAAGAGAGTGTAGACATTCGACAACACTTAAAGCACTACATCACCATCTTTATGATATACTTTTTTGAGTTTCTTTGTCCAAATCATTATCCTCAAGATGATTCAATATGTTTGTCAGTAAAGCATTGAAGGTTCCAGCCAACAATAATCAATGAAGATGTTGTTTTTTTGTACAAGTTTATCGTTTCTGTGTCTTCAAGCTAAAGTTTAACTGCAAAGCTCTCAAAATACCTCAAAAGAAGTATTTTATGTAACTCAAATTCTGAAAAAAAATCCTTTAAAGAAAAGAACACGTCAGACTTACAAACTTTTTTGCATTAGAGAAAGAAAATTGGTGCAATGCAGAACGGGCAACTGATTTGATACAGCACTAAACCTAATGACTTTAACCTGTCCAGACCAGACATTTTCACATGAGTCAACAGATTCATCCATCTAATACCTGAATTTTACTTCAATTTGTACTGTTTTAAGGTGTTCATACTGTCTGACATTCACTAGCAAGCACTGCAACCTTAGAATACAGTGTAAATATGACTGAATATGTATAAAGACGAGGCTCACGATACAAGACGAAGATATACAGAGTGATATCAAAGGCTGATTTGGGGTTTCTGAGGAGATGATGGTCTCCCTGGCTTTGTATCTCCTCACACCTGAAAGACAGAAGGAATGAGAAGAAGAAAGGAGCGTGAGAGAGGTACATAAACGAGAAGACGGAGAGGATGGGAGCAGGTGGTATAGATATTCCAAACTTAAGATAACATAGCTTCATTAGAAAAATAACTCTTGTAGAATAAATTGTAGTTTAATTATCATCAGTGTGCATTCTGGCTGAACCCTCAAGACATGGTGATAGTATTGTCCGTTCCAATCTAGTCCGGTGTGGCTATGCTTCCGTTGTAGGAAGTATTATACCTCTGACGACATAGGCCAAGATAGGACTGAGCTGGCACAGTACAGAGACTTTTCTATCAATATCCACAGTAATGAATTTGGTAAGAGTTTGAATCCACATCAACAGAAGGATTACGGTTGAAACAGTTGCATGTTGAAGGGGCACTCACACCCGGTTAGGTCATCAAGAAGTGCTGTTTGTTACATGCTGAAGTGCTAACGCTGTAGCTGAAATAAGCCAAGCAGCAGAAATGATCTCTATTACCGCAAGGTGACTTGAGTTTTGCTTGTAATATGCTCTACTTTTGGAATAAACTGCATTGTGAAGCAGCGAGGGCAATAGGAGATGAGAGGTTTCATTCACAAGGTAAGCACAGATCAGCAGTGTTGTTTTATTTCATTCTTTTAATAAAGCGTTTTATCCTCCGTGAACCAGGAAGTGCAGTGTTAGCATGCTAGTTGTTGTCCGCCAGTGAAAGTTGTGAAAGACTTTCTACCATGTTATAATGTTCCCTCATCAAAAACATGCCTGGAGAGATTTCAGATGTTTGAGTATTTTAGTGATCGTGCAGTAGTTTCATTAGCGGGATGCACGCTGATCGTGTTGTGATAGCGCTCTGAAGGGGGAGTGACTTAATGTGGGGAGCAAAGCGGATGTTAATACATTGTTTTCGGCGAATGTAACATTTCCAAAACGATAAAAGGTAACATGGTGATCTAAATATGTTATGTGCTAGCAGTTAATACCCCCTAGAAGTAAACACACTTATAAACTCTTCATTGGAATCCCTTAGCAAAGTGATGGATAAGGACTGCTGCAAACTGTTTTAAATGAACTAGATCTGTTTTCAGGTACAGTGCCTTACAGTTTATTAAGTGTTTACTCTGAGAGGAACATCAGGGCTCATGAAGAGATTGGTTGCACTCACACTATACACACAAATATACTGTGCTTTATGGGTTTGTTCAATTGGCCTACGCAGTTGCCTAATATGCAAATAATTCATCCGGCCCTGAGGAACGGTTACAAGTGCCAATCTGCCTCCCTCCCCTGCAAATAAAGTTGAATAGTCCTGGCCTAGTGTGAGCCAACTCTAGATGTGCGTCACTGTTTTGTCTTTATGATACTTGCGTCCTTAGGTAAAAGTGCACTATGGAGGTGTTATTGCTTTGTTTTAATTTTGCACAGTATGGCTTGCCTGGGATCCAGAATACTCACTTCTTCGATACTTTACGAGTTTGTGAGTCTGGTCACTGATGAATGTCCCCGAGTTCAGATGGGCGTGATTGACAGGTGGATTAACCAATCAGGAAAACGCATGGTCTGTCTGTATCAAAACCAATATGGCTGCTTACAAGAAAAAAGGAGAAAAATCACAAGGAATCAATGAGCTAAGCACTAAACTTTGATTGTGTTTGTAAATGATGGGTGACCAGTGAGTTCCTTCATTTCACGTGCGTCACAGAAATAAACAAGTCTGATTGGATGGACCTGTTTGGTTCCGGTTCTTGAGATGCAATTAGAGACGTGGATTTGCCAGGCGACAGTATGATATTAAAGTATCCATCGTACATTTATTTCATTACAGGTGTTTTATTGCTCAAAAATACCTTGGAAAACTTGGCCTACTGGTGTCAGCTGCTTGTCTCTATGGAGGTACAAACATTTAATGCCTTAATTGTGGAACATTCTAGGAATCTATTCCAACATCTTATCTATTCTAACATCTCCATGGGGACAAGCAGGTGGCAGATTCCCCATCAGAAAAGTTATACAACGCACCTTTAAAACCCCAACTCTGACCGTACTTATGTGACCATGTAGTTCTCTGAAAACAAGCATGTGCATCTTTATTCATGATACATTAGTCATCAGAACACACTGTCGACCCGATGGAAGACACCAGTACTTGACCTGCCCCGCTTTCAATTATTCAGGTTGCCGAGCTAATCCCCCCGTTTGCTTACTATACATAGATAGCACCTGTCTCCTTTCATTTGCTCAATGACAAAACGCGGGGGTGGCCGGGTACACATGGGAGGGGGGCTAAACAATACTTGGAGTCAGCACGACATTCCCATCAGACAAACAGGAGCGCCGCGCACGTCCTCCACGATCCATCAATATGTTGCTTCACGCTGTGTCCCCCTCTCCCGCCTCAGATCCGGGCTTTCTGGAGAGAATTAAGACGTACAGCAGTGGCGGCGTCCAGCGTCTATATAAATGCTAATGAACGACGGGGCAGCTAGAGGCCACAGTGCTTTTGTCATGTTAATAATACATTTGCCTGAGAGGAAGTGCAGAGGCAAGGTATGGGCCCGCAAATGAGTGGCGAGGCTTTGAAGATCTTACAAGTTATTATCTAAAGAGAAATCACATGAAAAGGCAATGATTCTTCGGTGGAGATCTCGTACTCGGCAGCCGGGCCTACTTAGCTTGTTGCGTCGCCAACATATGAGGCGAGAATGAGACAGTGGAGGTAGGTTGCACGCTGGCAGGGGTGTTGGTTCATGCCGCATTTGTTCTGGAAGCAAAGCAGAGCGCTGGAGCGGCACATTCAAATGGACATTATGGTGATTTATATCTCGGCCGCAACTTTCACACAATATATGCAGTATATATATCAAAGTATCAAGGATGGAGTCAGTGCCAACACAAACACCAAAAGTGCATGGACATGAAAAGGTGCTATCTTTGCAGTATACAGTAAAGAAAAAAAAATCTATTCAAGTTTTACTCAAAGACCCATATTAAAATGAACTCTCAAAGTAAAAAGTTTTTAACAGTCTAGTACCGACAATGAACTGTAGAATATTGAAGTAAAAAAGATAAACTTGAATGGGTAATGTCTGTGAAATCCCGCAGTCATCCAGGTGGTATCCATGGCAAAAAAGTCAAATAAAACTTTTAAAAGATCACATTAAGTCAACTGGACAAAGTTTAAAAGCACTGTACCTGATTTTTGCTTAAAAAC
Organism: Periophthalmodon schlosseri; assembly: GCA_000787095.1. NCBI lineage: Eukaryota > Metazoa > Chordata > Actinopteri > Gobiiformes > Gobiidae > Periophthalmodon > Periophthalmodon schlosseri. The sequence goes on along the minus strand of KN486776.1, from coordinate 14,214 downwards.
GTGACAGCCAGAAGTAGTTTGCAGCGGTCCAAATGTATTGTTCACTTACCTAATGTATTCCCAGCATAATAAGTATTCACTATGATGAGTTTATTGGCCTTTTCACAGCTTTCAGAGGCCAAAGGGGAGTTTGGCTTCACAGTAAAGCTCACAAACATTAGTATGCTAACGACACACTTCCTGTTTCGAGTAAAAAGAGTAAAGCAATCTATAATTAAATTCAGACAGCAGACGGTCTCATCTCTTACAATATATCTGTACTGGAGCAAAACTGATTTTACTTAATTACATGAAAAAAATCAGATACAGGCCCTTAAAGAATGAAGACATTTCCTCCCCTTCTCTGAGAGATGACTTCCAGACAATATTGGAAAACTAAGGTGAACTACCAGATGTGAATGGAACAAAACACAACAGGTAAGTTATAATGATGGGAAAATGTAAGGTAACAATAATAAAGACATTATTATTTTATTGAACAATGTAAGGTCATGTATTCTATAGTCCCCTAAACCACAATCTAGATACATCCATTTTTATCTTGAATAAATGGGTCATCGCTGAATGTACAAAAGTGAATACAGTCCAATGGTGTATATCTCTTCTTCTGAACGTGTGCGTGGGTACACCTCTTCAGACAGAACACTCTCTGTAGTTTGCCGAGTCTGTCAGGATCTAAGTGAATTGACATGAAAGCACTATTCCAACCTACACAACTGTCTGGTTCTACAAGAAAAGGTAAAGGTGGACTCAAAAGTGTAGCATCAGAGAAACAATGTCACTTTTTGAGATGGGGCCTCTAAAATAACACAAATGTATGGCATGTCTTCCAATTATGCTGTCAAATCTATGCATAACTTTAACTTATACGCTAGTCGATGAATGTATGTGTTTGTGGGACAATGGACAAAAATTTGTATCTCATATACTATGTGATTATTAACTTGAACTATTGCAATCAAATAAACAAAATAATAATATTAGTAACTTAGTATTACTATTTGAAGGGTTATGTCTTATCAGCTGATGTTTTTTGAGCAATGGAAAGGCTATTATTTTCTAAACAAGATTATGAAATGACGTAATTATCCATTTTATGACAAGCCACATGGGTCCTGTACCCCTGGCTAAGGAACACTGCTTTTAATGATTTAATTTCCTGCAACATTTTACCTACTAATTTCCTTCTGTTTCTAATGTCTTAAACATGATTGATGTAGCAGTGGCTAGTCCTATTCAAATGTTATTAGCCAATTAGCACTTTTCACCACCTTGTAATGAATCATGTCTTTTAAATGTGATGCATAGCAATCCTGAATGCATATTTCAATGGTATTTCTTGTTCAGTAATAACGTGGATATTCCATATGGGATATGAAAGAGCAGTGTGTCAGTGTCAGCTCTGTATGTCAGCGCTGTCAGCTCAGACTGAGCAGGAGCACAGTTTGTCTCCAGATTTAGACGTGCTCAAACTTTAGATGGAACATTTACTGTAGTGCATAGTGAGTCTTAGATCTGCGTACTGCATGAACACACATGGAAATCTTTAACTTGTGTTCGGCACAGTCAAAGAAACTGTCTCTCAGTGCTCACTGGTACATTTTAATGTTTCATATCTTTAGAACAATCTAATGTGGCAGGTGTAATTACAGTTTGTCTTGTTAGGCAAGACTACCTGTTGTTATTTTGAGTGTCCCTCACTGCAGGTAGGACATCATTGATTTGGTTTCCTGATATGCAGCCAAAAACTCAGACCTGCCAAAACCAGAAAAGTGGTAGCAATAGCACCAGAGAAGGCACATCATAGCTTTGTACTGTCATTACAACTGTTGTTCTAGTTGTAAGCTATTGTCACAAAAGTGATCTAACCTCCACTACCTATGCAATAAATATTCATATCATACTTGACTGGAGACAGAATATTAAATATTGATTCTGTCTATTGATCTGTCCAACCATCCACAATGTGGGTATACATGTTACATCAATAAATGTATCTATATTTAATAAAACACACATGAGCATAATCATTAAGGTCGCACTGGGTTGTCCTTGATGTCAAAGTATGAAATCTGCTAAAATATAGCATTTCAGTATCAATGTTAATCTAGGGACAGGGGCTATTGATAGAAATGTCATTTGAGAGCAATATTAGATCCATAAGAAAATTGTGTTCATAAGAGGCACTTAACCTTCAAGGTTAAAGTGGTCTCCTGTGGTCAGTACAGATAATAAAACTCTTGAACTTATCACTGCCCTTACTCTAAATGCACTTTATTTTGTATTAGGTGTACTTTGTTTGTTTATCTTAGTTTATAAACTAAACACAGGTAATACCAAGAAATAGCTACAGAATCCAACTCTAGAGACAATGTTGTATTTTTATTTATTTACCCATTTTCTTCAGTTATTGTTAATGCCCATTTATTAAACTTAAAAACTATAACGTTATTATACTTAGAGCTAATGATTGGAGCTGTACAGATATGGCACATTCATTTTTGGGAGCAGTTGCTTTTTGTATTCAAGGTTACTTGCAAATGTTCTGTGCTGTAGTTGAAGCGTTACATATTGTAGCAGAGTGGATGGTTGGATAGCGATTATTACCTTGCTGCAACCAAATAAAGTTAAATACTCAAACATCACCACCTGAGATAAGCCCAAGCGTGCGGCACACAAGTTTGTTGTTGAGTAGCCAAAGGCAAAGTTTATACATAGCTTGGAATAGTTTAACAGTTCATGTTTGTAAATCATTTTCACCTGTTTGATCCATTACAATTCATCCTGTGTTCAAATAAATCCCAAATTATTCCAGTCTTGTTTTCAAAGTTGTTGTAGACTAGTGATGTGCCATTCATGACGGGGTTGGCTCTTTTGAACGGTTCCTAAAAGGGGTATTATGCAAAATCTTTTTTTTTTTGAGCTTTCTACCATGTTATAACATTGTCCCCTCATCAAAAACATGCCTGAAGAGGTTTTAGATGCCTTCCATGCATGTTTGAGTAATTTAGCAATCTCTCCGAGGCCTTATTCAAACCCTCCCTGCGGTTAGCTGTAAGATTCTGTGCAATGCTCAGGGTACAAGCCTACGTCACCCATGCTCCCACAGGACAATTTTCCATAAATATAGAAAAGCATGACACAAAACTGCACAACAACTTGACAAACCTGATGCGATGTGCAGTAGCTTCATTAGCGGTGCTGATTGTGTGATAGCGCTCTGAAGGGGGAGTGACTGAGCGTGGAACACGGTGATCTAAATATGTTATGCGTTAACAGTTAATAACCCGTAGAAGTAAAACGTAAATGGTTCAAATCGGATCTAATTTTTAAAAGAACCGAATCCTTTTTCTTTGTACTGTTACACTTTTTTTTACACTGATTTACACTGAACCAACACAAAAATCAAGCAGAGTAGGAAACACGAGTGAGAGCTTTTGCACAAAAAACATATCTGGCGTCATAATAATAGTGTATTTTTTGCAACATTTTATTTATTTTATTTAGTTTGAACCATTTACATTGCTGGCTATACTGTCATAATATCATTCTACCTTTTGACCAAATCGAGTAAGGCTGTGGTTCGATTAATCGGTTAACGGTGTCTTAGTCGACCCAAATTTGTATTCATTGACTAATCATTTTATTTTGGTTATAAGGATTTATATGGGACAACAGCAGAAAAGAGAAGTTAGTGGGTAAGTTAGCTGAAGATTTGGTATTTTGGGGTATTTATCAGTAAAAAGGCAGATTAAACTCAGGATTCACTTATTTAATCTGTTTTTATATAAATATTCATTGTTTCCTAGTACATTTTTTTTGCAAAAATACTTGTTTTTGCATGAACCCCCGTGCAGGTCTTGTGAGTGCAGTTACACACAGATACGTAATCGATCGACAGGACTTGTCTTTAGTGGACTACAGGCCTAAAATTGAGTGCTTTAGCTAAGCTGTGCATGTAGATATTATGAAAGACAGAACACACTGATACACTTTTTATTGCTACAATGGTATAATGGCACTTAATTATGCCAGGACATGGCTGCAAAAAATAATCTTCTGTGGTGGTTTGAAATACAATGCAATACAAAATGCAGTTTACAACAGCCGTTCCTGGCCTTGGTTTGATTTCAACTCTTTCTTTGTCCATGTAGCTCTTTCCACACACAAGATTCACAAGAGAAACCAATTGGTCAGAGTTTATTCTTCTTCCAACCTTGAACCTAAGGTTAGCCGAGGTGAATTAACATGGTAAGCAGTAGACAACCTCTTGAACACACAATATGCAGGACTGAAGTTGTGCCTTGTGAAGCTTTTAAACCTGTTCACTACATGGGGTCTCGTCTCGGCTCTCGCCAAGGTTGCATGTTAACACTAACAAGCAAACATTATAGAAATACAAGGAACCTCTGGTCTTTGGAAATGGTATGTACAAAGAATGGAATAGATATGTATTGTGATATATTTTTTTGTTTGTTATTGGGTAGCAGTGGCAGTTCATTGGTGCAACAAGTTGGCAGTGCAAATCAGTGAATGCTGTTGGGCAAGACACTTTGTATGTGTGAACATGCTTGTGTGACTGAGTGACTGACGCAGATTATGTCTACGCCACGGCAGCTGAAACTACAGAGGTTGCTTCCCACTATATTTCTGTGTAGACTATTTGATCAAATTATCTGAGCATGATATGATAATGTGCTTTTGAAATGAATTAGTTCATCAATTGGAAAAAATATTTGACTAAGAAAACTAGGTAATTATAGTTCATTTTAAGTTAGTTGTATCATGCATGGGTGTAGGAGTAAGAGCAAAAATCAGTAAATAAGAAATTCTTCAAGTTAATTAAAACTAGCATTGTTTAATTTGTGGAACTTTATAATCTACATTGCCTGTTTTGTGCTTTCATTCTCATTTTGTAGTTTGTTTCAATACACTTTCTCTGAAAGACAAACACGCACTCTGCATTATTAACAGCATACAATTACCATTTGATAGAAAATTATAACATAGCCTCTCACATAATATAAATTAAAGTCTAATTGAGAAAACTTTATGTCAAAACATTATTAATATTCCAACATGCAATGTCTTAAACACGTACTCGCAATTTTAATGTGGCAGAAACACAGCTTTTCCAAAGCAAACATTGGATTGAGAATCATTTGGCATAGCGGTCCTAAACACCAACTTAATTAACACGAGAGGAAAAAAATAGCAATAGTAAGTCATTTGAACTTGAACTTATTGTTAAAACTGCAGATTGATTCAGGATAAGTACTTTGTAATCCATTTTTAAACGATTCTAAAGCGATAATCCTGAGCTTTCACTTTGATCAAAATCAAATATATATTTAGAACCTTGCCATTCTCTTGCCATCTATACAGTATCATTGTTAGAGATGATGTGTTTAGCTAGCATACAATTTAGCTGATTTAGCAGATTGTGATCAGTCTGTCAATTAAGGCAAAGATACTCAAACTACTACTTATAGACAAAAGATCTATTCAGATTAGCCTACTTTTATCAACATTAAGCCTATTGGTATTTTTTGTATCAGTTATTGAGTCGTGTAAGCTATGAGTTAGCCAAATACAGTTGCAACTACTTAACATAGCCTGACAGTAAAAAAATAGGCTATGTTTAAAAAAATATATTTCTTTGTTTTACCTTAACCTCACAATTTAAGTAATTATACTGTTACAAACACAGGAGACATTTATAACTTGTTTGTATCTTGGCTCAAACCTTTAAATATAACACGTTCACTAAATCATGTTAGCAGAAACGATGTAACCTAAGCAAGCTAAAATGAACAACAGCGGGCATAATATGCTTTAGCTTCTGTGTTACTGAGTGCAGCACACACAAAAACAAGACCCCCTTTTTTCTTTTTTTTTGTAAAATTGAATTTACTCATAGTAGTTCCAAGCATTACAAAGCAACAGAGCGCCCACAGCCGAGATGTTTGTTACAGCAGTTCCATTAATCACCAAGGCCTTGCTATTGTCTGAGTGCACATTAAGTCGATTGTTGTTCGCAGTCACAATGGGCCTGTCTTTTCTTTTTTAAATCTTCCATCTGTTTGTGCTGTTCTGGGCACTTTTTTCGCAGCTCACCCATGTAAAGCAGGTAGCCGGTGTATGCGGCATTCGAGCCAACAGCCTCGCCAGGGACTTCCAAGTGCTCACGGCAGAGGCAAACACTCAGCATATCTAACCGCGTACGGACAAGGCTTGAAGTCATCCCTCTATTTTTCAACACCAAAGCAGAAGTACCGCATCTAAGTACAGCTTTCTAGGGACAAAATGAGGCTGCTGTATGCCGTCTGCATCTAATTATAATGTGTATTTATAGGAAGTAGTGGTTGTTGTTTGCGGGGGTGTGATGGCAAATCTAGGCTCTGTCCTCTGAAAGTTGTGAAACAGACATATATACTCATCATGGTGTATCATTACAAACAGTTTAAAATTAACCAGTTCTGTTTTTCACCTTTTTAAGATAGTAAAATTCAGGTACAGCAGCTTTAATCAATCAGGCAATTCAGTGGTGAATTCTGATTTCTCCCTGTGAAAATCTGCTGGCCACTTTAGCCCATCTCATTCTTCCATTTGGTCATCCTCTGAGCGAGTGACAAGTGGATTTAACCAATCACTGAAGCATGAAGAAGATGACTCAAACTTTTGGAAAGAGAAGTGACTAAAGCAGCCAGCTACAAAATAGAGCCAGCCGACGAGTTACAAGCGGCTAGGCCATATTTTTGAGTTGAACTGAAACTTGCAATTTGACTTTTGTGCCATATCAGTCTTTCCAAAATAGGACGTTTTGTGGTAACCAATGGTAATTAGATGCCAATACCGACAGACGAATTGTGTTGATATCGGCCGATACCGATATATCGCTCATCCATAGTATCAATATGCTACTTGTGTGATATTTTCACATTGTCATTCACTTCTTCTATGTTTAGAATGTTGCTCTCT
>KN486775.1:23381-47780 GCA_000787095.1 Periophthalmodon schlosseri | reverse complement strand
GTTGTCACACCATTAACCCAAAAGTTGTATTTCAGAGGGTTGCTCGGCTCCCAAAAGGACCAACGCTTCATTTCAAAGTGGTCAAGGTAAATGACACATCTGCTACTATACTTATTAAGTTGGTGCTCAGATGATGATTATTTATTAATATTGATTGAAAGTGATGTTTTTCAAAGTAAACGCACTGATGAAACCAAGGCACCACACATTCAGTTCAGCTTGGCAATAAAAAAAATTGTAATTAGACATTTGTATTTTTCAGTACTCTCTTGTCAAAGATGTGGTGTCTGCTCTGAAGAAGCACAGGATGCATGACCAGCAGTTCACACACCATCCACTGCTCATCCTCAATAACTTTGGTTCCAATGGGATGCACATCAAGCTTATGGCCACCATGTTTCAAAATATGTTCCCCTCCATAAATGTGCATAAGGTAAATAAGTGAAGTGTGAAGTCTTAAGTGATTTTCCCTGAATGTATGATGAAAGTATAGTCTGCTGAGTTCACTTTGAAGAGGAATCAAAAAGTAAACGCTTTCTGACATTTCTATTTTTTTCCCTTTTTAATAACCATAAACATGTGGAAGTGTTATTTGACCTGAGGTATTGTGATATGTTGCAGGTTAATCTCAACAACATCAAGAGATGTGTGCTGTTAAATTACAACCCAGAGTCTGAGGAAATAGAATTCAGGCATTAGTAAGTGGTTTATTACTACATTTGTCAAATATTATAGTTCAAATGATGACAATTTCTGACTTGATTGTTCAGTGATTAATGTGTCAAAGTAAACGCACTGATGAACCATAGTATTTGTACAGTAGTTATTGCGTTTGGTTGAATGGGACAATGACATCCACTGTTGTTTCTGAACCCACAGTAGCCTTAAGGTGGTACCTGTGGGCATGAGCCGTGGAGTAAAGAAGTTGATGCAGGAACGGTTTCCCAATATGAACAAGTTTGAGGATATCAGTGAGCTGCTGATGAAGTAAGGCATTTCTAAGTATAATAAAATGCTTGTAGAGTGAGTGCTGTGGTCACACTAATATATGCTACTTCTGTGTTTAAGGGGCGCAAACCTGTCAGAAAGTGAAGCCGAACAAGATGGAGAGCACAACATTACGGAGCTGCCACAGGCCTATTCGGGTCGAGGCAATATGGCGTCTCAACAAAGTGCTGTTCGTCTAACGGAGGTAAGTCTGTAGTATTATACTGTATTATGCGAACAAAGTTTTTCTAACATTTTTTGGTTTTAGATTGGCCCTCGTTTGACATTAAAACTCGTAAAGATCGAAGAAGGAATTGGAGGGGGAAATGTCCTGTATCATTCTGTCAGTAAGTACCTGTGCACCAATTGTTTGCTTTTTTTACATTATGGTGTATGTGATGACACATTTTGTATGAATTATTCAATGATTTATTTCCTAAAGTAAACGCTTACTGATGCACAGTTTACTTGTCTGGAACAAATAATTTTTTTAATATAGTGTTTTTAAAATGAATTATATTTTGCAGTTACTAAGACAGAAGAAGAAATCCAGGAAATCCTCAAAAGAAAGGAGGCTCAGCTAAAAGCAAAACAAGAACGACGGAAGAAGCAAGAACAAAATGTGGCCCAGAAGAAAGAACAAAGAGAAAAGAACAAGTAATATTTTAGGTTTTTTATTAAATTTCTTTTGGCATAGCCAAAAATCATTACAGCAGTCGCCTTGCAGGGCCTCACTAAATCATAATCCCAGTTGGATTTTACATGCTATTCTTCCAAGTAATATTTTATTATAATAATAATAATGTGCTATTCATTTTGTTCACTGCCCCATCTGTATTAAAACTTATTGGCCTATAGAATGTTGTCATGTTATGTGAAACCCAGCAGTACTTGAATTAATTTAAAGTCTAAACTGTACTTTGTCATCAGGTTAAAGAGCCTTGAAGGTATAAAAAAGAAATGCACAGATGCTGATGAGGACAGTGAAGTAGAGGATCCCGGAGCGCAGGACGATGCTGTTAATGCAGATTCTGATGATGAGGTGGAGTACTACAGACAGGCCGTGGGACAGGACCCAGATGAAGGTAAAAGATTTGTCTATATAAAAATATGGCTCTGTTTGAATACAGTTTAGTTATTCACTTAATTCCTTTGTGCGTAGACATGTTCCCTGGAGCCAAGAGAAAGCGAATGAGGGACAAGTCAAATGGACCTGCCAAGAAGAGGAAACTGTCTCCTGGCAAATCGTCAAACAAAGACGAGCACAGCAAATCACCAAAACGAAATGGTCCAGGAGCCAAAACAGCCAAAACTGGAAAACTGCATAAACCATGGAAGAAATTTGGTGATTCAGAGAAACCTTTTTCAAAGAAGGTTAAACCAGGAGGCAAGGCGTTCAATAAGAAAAGGCCTGGCAGTGCGGAAAAGTTTGGCAAAAATAAATTTAATTCAGATAAAACTTATGCAAAGAAAAACAAGGACAAATTTAAACCTCAAGGACAAAAGGGCAAACCGGGCTTTAAAAAACCTACAGGAGGTAAAGGCTTTAAACAGAGGAAAAACAACGGCTGAAAAAACAAACATCTGGATTGTTTTTGGACAGCAGCAGTTGCAACATCTGTGAGGACTTGTAAATAAAGTAATGGAAAATCTGTTTATATACATTTGGAATAAATATTACTATAATTCACTGACACTTTAGTCATCTCCATGTTTTTTGGGTTTTTTTTTTTTTATGTGATACTATTTTACACAACTTAACATGCATGTCTAGACTGAAGCCAGATGAGGGTGGGATGGGGGCGGGGCAGTAATGGGGCAAAAGATATGTGTGTCCTGCAGGTAGCTTCCAGTCTTTTTAGTTTGTTCTGGTGACAATTCAGCCTTTTAAATAAATTGAAATTGACTTGAATTTTGTCATTTTGTAAATTTGAATAGAGTAGTCAGTTGTAGGTATTTGGAAGGTATTTTTGAGAACAGGAACTGCAGTAAAAAATGGACATTTCATGTTGGAAATTAAGACAAAATGAGTGTGGACATGGAGCAGTTCTCATACAAGATGAGTGCCTTAACCTGACAATATAAAGTGACCATCTTCATCCCAAAAGTACAGAATTTGTATTCTCAATTTTCATTTTTATTTTTTTTTATCTCAATTATTTGAAATTACACTTAAATGTTGTAATCAATTACTGCACTGTAAAAATACATAAAAGACAGCACCATTTTGGGTCTTGAGATGACAGTTCTTGAACAGGGGTACGGTTAAGGTAACATTTACCAAGTGTGGGTTATCCATCAGACCAAAGTAAGCAAATTTCAGTCGTACTTCTTCATATTGTGAAACTTGTAAAGAGGAAGTTAGATCATGGTACTGACAAGGCAATGTTAAGTTCGTGCTTGTGGTTTATGTGCCAGTTCTATAAACAGAATACAGGAAAAGCAAAACAAGACTGAGACACAGAAACTGCATCTTTTTGGTGAGTAAGTTTTTCCTCTCAATTGTATTTTGTATCATAAATAATAATATCTAATATGTTACAGATTGTTAGAAGTGTGGCCAAGTGTCCTTACTCAAGATGAAGTCTGATATTCAAGACTGTGAGACATTTCAAATCAACCTGCTGCCATCCTTGTATGCGATTGAGTTTGTCGTTGCTTTAGTGGGAAATATGTTTGCATTATATCTCCTTGTGACTAAAGAAAGGAGAAACTGGCATGCAGGAATTGTCTTATCCTGCAACTTGGCCATCAGTGACCTGCTCTACATCCTTACCCTGCCTCTGCTCATTGTTTACTATGCCCTGCAAAAGGACTGGATATTTGGGTGCGCTGCTTGCAAGACTGAACGGTTTCTTTTTAACTTGAACCTCTATGCCAGCATCTTCTTCATCATGGTTATAAGTGTGAACCGCTGTGTGGCACTGAAATACCCATTTTTTACCCGAACGTACTTAGGACCAAGGCAGGCAAAGATCACCAGTGTTGTCATTTGGATTTTGGTTGGGGTCATTTCCAGTCCGGTTTTGAAGTTTGCTTCAACATGCCCTAATATGCACAATAACAACACTGTGTGTGTCTCTTTTTGTAATCAGCACAGTACAGAGAATTCACATTTTAATTACAAAATGTTTCTTTCTGTGTTTGGGTGTGTTATCCCATTTTTGATCACCTTTGCCTCTTATTGTGTGGTTATTCAGATAGCCTGGAAAAGTGTGAGCCTAACCACTCAAGAAAGACGCAAGGTAGCTCTATTGGTGATATCAGTCGTTGTGTTATATGCCATTTCATTCTTGCCCTACCATTTTTTTCTCATGTACCACTTTCATCTTAAAATAATCAAACAAGTTGACTGCCCAATATACAGCACATACCAAGTCACTAAAGGACTGGCCACTCTAAACATGTGCATTCACCCACTTCTTTACATGGCAGTGTTTGACAGCATCAGAGTGGCTTGTTGTGGGGAGAGCCAAGAGAATAAAACACAAGATATGAACTGAAGTACAAAATGTTAAGCTCTATAGTTTTTCTCTTTATATAACTTTGATGTATATTATTATCGTTGTATTTCTTTTATTAGAATCTTGCCTGATATAATGTATTGTAATAATTACTCGAATTGTAGACTACATGTTCTCATTTTGATAACCAAGTTTTAGAGATTAAGGTCCTTCCTGACTTACCCATATTTCTGCTCGGTTGTTAATCAGGCACTATGATCTGCAAGTCAAAAGTAGACTTTGTTGCTTAGAATCATCCGTGGTATGGCATTAAAATTATTTATCTCCCTGAAGACAAGTCTGTGGCACCACCCTTGCTGCAAGTCAGATCTGTGGAATGACGACCACCCATGTTTTTCAAGGCAGCCACTTAATGTAACGTAAAGAATGTTAAATATGGAGTCATTTTCCAAGGTAACAAAATAAAAGGAACATTTTCTATACTTGTTCATTACTAGCCAAACCATATATTCACAGTATGTAAATGACTGAATGTAAAACCTTTGATACAAATATATCTAAATGAATTTTCACAATTTAATAAAATTGTGCCATGTTGAATCCAAACTACTGTAGGCCTTCTATACAGTCAAACGCCTATTATCAGTAAAACACTTTACAAAACGCTCTTTATCATTTGTAATCCTAATAACATTTTAAAACAATGTATTCTGTTGACAATATTGATTGAAATTTTACAATAAAGTGAACAAAAAATATACTTTTGTTGCGAAAGTATGTCGGAAGTGTGAGGCGACAACTTCCGGTGCACGTTCCTGTTCGCGGCTGAGAGCTTTCGAAGCTAAGCTAGCTTCCAGGATGCCATCTATAGAATACGACGAGTGAGTATCTATACCCAAGTTTGTTGTTTGTTCTGTTTCGTCCTCATCTTCTGATCCCACATTTTCCTCTGTTCTCAGCTCCAAGCCCAGTTGGGCGGACCAGGTCGAAGAGGAAGGCGATGAAGGTACAGTTAGCACGTCCAGAGGCCGGCTATCTGGCCATTTTTCCACGTGTTTGTTTAACTCGTCTTTTTTGTTTGTTTGTTTATTAATAATTTCTAGATTCAGGACTACACCATAATGTAAACCGTGTACACAACTCCAACGCTGGAGTGCAACAAATTTGTTGTAACTATTTGTGCTTAGGCGTTGGTTCAACAGTCAATAGCATACGTTAACATACAGGCTAGTCCCATTGACTTGTGTTTATGCACAATATATCGTTTGACATCTGGCGATGTAACAGTCCGTTTTTACTATCAGGCTATCAGACTGTAACGGCTGTATTTGATTTCTTGGGCGTTGTCCATTTCACTGGTCACACTATTTTATTCATAAAATCGAACTTCTGTGACAGGTACACTTCCATCACCAAAGGAAACTATTAAAGGAAACATAAAAACAGTGACTGAATACAAAATAGAAGATGGGAAGAAGTACAAGGTGAGTTGTGGTATTTGTACGTTTGGATTCTGGTTACCTCATGTATTTATTACCCTTATTCACACACATTTTTCACTTATTAAAATTTATCTTAATTATTCAATAGATTGTGCGGACTTTCAAGATTGAGACCAGAAAGGCTTCAAAAGCTGTTGCCAGGAGAAAGGTATTAGTCTAAATTTAGATTTTTCTGAAAAACAAAATGTATGTATTTACACCTCCATCTTTATAGAACTGGAAGAAGTTTGGCAATTCTGAGTTTGATGCCCCCGGCCCTAATGTTGCCACCACCACTGTCAGCGATGATGTTTTTATGACTTTTGTTTCCAACAAAGAGGTAAGAGAACATAATATTTTAATACACTGTTCTAGATTCTCTGAATCGTTGTGTGTTACAGGATTTGAATTCCCAAGACCAAGATGAAGATCCCATGAACAAACTGAAGGGACAGAAGATTGTGTCCTGTCGTATCTGTAAAGGGGACCACTGGACCACCCGGTGCCCCTACAAGGACACTCTGGGCCCCATGCAGAAGGAGCTGGCCGAACAGCTTGGGCTTTCCACTGCGGACAAGGAAAAACCTGCTGGCTCTGGTAGGGAGAGTTTAGAAGAGCTTGTATTTCTTTGCTACTCTTTTCTCATTTGTTGCATTCAATTGTTTTAGCCGAACCAGAACCTGCACAGCCTGCTCAAAGCAAGACTGGTAAATATGTTCCCCCAAGCCTGAGGGATGGAGGAACCAGGAGAGGGGAGTCCATGCAGCCTAACCGCAGAGGTGGGTTTCTCTTCACTGTATGAGATCATGGACTCAGTGACGTAGAATACAATTTTTGCAATTTACAGCTGATGATAATGCAACAATCCGTGTGACCAATTTGTCTGAGGACACCCGTGAGACAGACCTACAGGAGCTGTTCAGACCTTTTGGCTCAATCTCAAGGATCTATCTGGCCAAGGACAAGAACACTGGGCAGTCCAAGGTCTGTGTCAGATAACACATTGCCTTAAAAGAGAAGTGATTTGTTTTGATTTTATTTTCCTCCTAACTATTATCCCACAGGGATTTGCCTTCATCAGTTTTCATCGCAGGGAGGATGCCGCCAGAGCCATTGCAGGAGTGTCAGGATTTGGATATGACCATCTTATTCTTAATGTTGAATGGGCCAAGTGAGTGCTTCTATTCTGATATGTGAATATATGGTCACTGAAATCTAACTGGTTCTATTCTTTTTACAGACCTTCTAACAACTAAAAGCCATTGGATTATTCTTAGATAGGTTTTATTTGGGTAAAATTTCACTTGTACCTGAATAAAGAGAATCAACAGTTTTTTTTCATTACCGTTTCTTCACTGATGTCTTAGGCTTTCAGTTAGTCCATTATAGGCAGATATATTTTATCTTTATCCAATCATTTTGTACATTATTAAGGCTGGGCAGTAAAGAGTCAACTAATCTTGTAATTTGTATGACTACACCTCAAGTCTCATAAATTGGATTGTGGATAAGTTGCAGAAGATGCTTTAGTTAAATGTTTCACAATATTTTTTTTCTGAGCCACCCATGCATGTCTTACAGGCTGTAGACAACTACAGTAGTTCAAAAATATTTTACTAGTCATTTTTTGTATTCAGACAGGTCACTTAGTTTTCCCCTATAAGGCCAATGTGTAGATTTTAAACAACTGCAATCTTCAAGACTTTACTACCTAAGCATTAGCCATTACATAAATTTAGGGCTGAAATGATTAGTCTACTAGTCACAATTAGCTGATTACAATTAAAATACTAGTTTTTAATCTGAAATATACAGACTCTTTTGAAGACTGGCATTAAATAAAACCAATTCTTATTCTCATGAAGACACTTTAAATATTTAATGTCTTCAGTCACCATATTTAGACCTTCAGTTAAAAAATTTGTTGGCTGCATTTTTTTTTTGACTAGCAAAATTTCTATTGTAAATTTAGCTAATTATATTAAAGTCTCAAACTTTTTTTTTAGAAACAAATTCCATAAGAGCTTTAATTGAAATATTATAAAAACTACATACAATCCACATAGCCAAACATTTAACACATGATTAAAAGCACATTTAAAACACTGGAATGATACAGCACAATGTGACTGACAAACTGGAATAAAACAATGGCAGCATTAAAATTCATGAACTGATTCAGTCCTTCAGATGGGACTATTCAGAGACCTCCATCTTCTCTTGTTTGACGTTTTCTGCTGAGGGAAAAATTGTGTAAGAACAAGTTTACAAAGTTCAACAAGACAAAACTACTCACCTGATCCTTGTTCCTCCTTCATTTTGTCCAGAATGCACTTTTTGAGCTCCAAACCTATGGCTTTGCTCAGAGGAGGAGGCACTGCATTTCCAACCTACAAGAGATTTTGTTCCAGTTTCTATTGAAGATACACTTGCTACCAAAACTTTATATTCTGAACCATTACCTGTCTGTGCTTGTCCAGTACATTCCCAAAGAAGCGGTAAGTGTCGGGGAATCCTTGAGAGCGGGCACATTCCCTCACACTGACCACCCTATGCTGCTCCGGGTGCAGTACACGGCCCTATGGATACACATGTTTGTTACATTGCACATAGTCATCTAGATAAAACTCTAAAATGTATTTGTTTTGATGATATAGGGGGTGGCAAACAATACAGCAATGTTCTTAGATCCTACATTGTCGCCATCACCACTCTAAAAAGGTTTTTAAAAGTTTTAAAAAATTAAAAGCAGTTCACACTAATGACCACTTAACACAATATAAACCTACAGCAAAGTTTACATTTCTCCATGTCGGTCTGTCACTCTGATGCATGAAGTTACTTATATTGGGATCTCCATCATACACTGAACTAGTTTGTTAAATGCTTCAGACAATATTCTTTCTGGGATGGCATTTTGTCAAGGGTCAGATTAAAAAACAGTGGGGAAAAAAAATGCAATTATAATGCGCCCAGTGTAAAACATTACACCACTATGTAGGTAAAATAAAGGTTGAGTAAACATGCAAAGGTAAAAGGGGATGAATAATTGGTGTGCTAATTATTTTAAAAATGCATTTTTAAAGAATACAATCTTTTGTCATTTGTTTTACATTACAGAATCCAAATTATTCCAGTTTTACATCTATTCATATTGCCCACCCATGAGAAACACTAGAACACAAATGTACCTGCTTGCCCATAGGCTCAGGATTGGTCACCGTGGTGCTGAAGAAGCCGTCCCACTCCAGGCGGCCGTATAGTCCAGCCCAGTGGTTGTGGCGATTCCCGGTGTGAGGTAAACACCAGGGGATCAGAGTGTTGAACTGCCGGTCTGCAGGGTCACATGGCTTGCCTAATTAAAAAATAAATAAATAAATAATTTCAAAATGCATAAAGACATATGTTGTCATCTGCAACTATCAAATGGACCAATACGAAGGCTTTAACATTGTAGGTAGTAGTGTAGGTAGTTATAATCTGGACATTTTAAAATCGCAGTATTCATCTAAAACCACAAAAGAAACTAGCCTGCTGACTTCCGCGCTAGAAAACTAGTGCCCAATGGGAGCCGATGCCGGCGTAAACGTCATCACTACAAAGAGCCGTGGAGTTGTCAGCCCCTTTTAAAGGATAGCTGTATATCAAGCCAAAATAAAAATACAGAGCAGTGGACGTGTACAGGTAAAAACAGGAGTTGATCAGCAAAATGGCGGATTGAAAATAAACTATTAAAAGATTGCTGAAACATGCACAAATCACTCCAAATACAACTTTGGGTGAGTAAATGGTGAGGGGAAACTAAAACTGTTAATGATAAGTCGATTTTGCATAATAGGTCTGCTTTAAATTGATATGACAGGGAAAAACCAATTGTTCATGTGTAGAGTTAGTTTTATCACCTTACAAGACTAACAAAATTCAAATTGTAATTGTCATTATCTTACCATTTGTGGATTTCCCTTTTGTACATTAAGCACAGAACAACATTTAATGCCACCGTCAGAGAATTAACCCTAACCTAGAAATGGAAAATGACCAATATCTAAACATTTCAATTACTATAAAGTCTGTGCCTACATTTAATTTGAATTAGTAAACATTTAACTTAAGCCTGTACCTCCAGCACAGGTGCAGACCCCCCTCAGGGCCCCAGTGCCGCTGCGTCCATTCTTCTTGTCAGCGTGCGTGTAGCGGAGTTTCTTGGTCATGGTGCCATCCTTAAGTCGCACCTCCAGGTTGGGCAGGTCCCTCCAGTCAGAGCCGGGGGCCAGAGGGATGTGACGCATTCGCCCCTCCACTAGAGCGCTCATGTCCTGGGAATACAACAAAACAGTCACATGTCATTTCTATAGTTTACATCTGAAATGGTGAGTAACCAATAATTTGGTTATAAATATTGATAAGCATTTAGAATTCAGATGTTTCTAGCCCATTTGAGTCCATCCACTTTAGACATAAAAATACTGTGAGGTTTGAAGATTTTAAATCCGTTCTACTCCTGTGTACACATGTCACCATATACGGTGTCTGATCCAATAACATTTGTAAGTGAATATTAGTGAAAGTATGAACCTTGCAGATATGGTCTCTGAGGATAGGCTGATACTGTGTTCCTCTGATCTGTCTCTGGAACCAGGACTGGGGCTCCCCGTTGTAGGAGATCTCCAGAGCAGAAGCCCCGTTTCTGATCTCAGGCAAGTCTGACATAGCGTCCCTCACTGTAATAGTCCTGTAGATCCCACCATTACCTCTGCAGAAAAGACATGATTAATAATCTACCCAATATTCAACTTTTAAACTTTCCATATTAAACAGTCAGCTCTTTATGCAGCATTTTGAGACTAAAAGAATGAAACAAGGTTATTTTTTTTCTCACCAAAAAAAAAAAAAAAAAAAAAAAAAATTTTTCCCCCAAAAAAAAAAAAAAAAAAAAAAAAAAATCACAGAAATCTTTTTGAAAGATTTGTACATTTAAAATCTAATTGATGTTTAAGTATGTGACAAATTTGAAAGATTGTAGAATTGCTGTTTGATTAGCTTTATCAAAATATAATAAAAATCATCATTTGTCAATTTAACCAAACCCCAACTGTCCCTTGCCCTCCATCTAAAAATATGACAAAAATTGTATTACCCTTTAAAAACATCATAATTAATACAGTATAGCAGATTAAAAACTTGAAAAAAAATTTATGACTTTCAATCTAGACTTACCGAGTGACATTGCTGACGTATTTCTTCTCATCCACAACCACATTGAGGGAGCAGGCTCTGGGAGCAAACACATGCAGAGGCTCAGGGTAACGTGGCAACTTCTCTCCAGGAGCAGCAGCCAAAATGATGGCCCTCCTGCGAGTCTGAGCCACACCATACTGACCAGCCTGAAGACACAAGCATCAACACAAATCAAATGGATTTTTTTTTTTGAAATCACTTGTTCACTTGCACCAAAAAAAAAAAAAGTAAAAATCATCAAACCTGGAGAACCCCAAAAGTGCACTGATATCCCATTCGCACCAGACACCGAAGAGTCAATTTGAGCACCATGGAGCTTTTGAAGGAGACAAAGTTTCTCACGTTCTCAAGCAGGAAAAACCTGGGTCTGTAGTAGTCACAGTAACTGCAAAACAAAAAAAAAATGCATTGTGTATAACTTAGGTCATACTAAAACTACAATTAAAGCAAAAACAAATGAATTTAATAATTGTATTGCAAAGTAACATTTGGAAGTTGTGATGATAAAGAATGCTTTACAAATGCTATATACAATGACATTAGTATAGCCACAGCAGTAACCTCACAGGACTTACAGAAAGGTTGATGCGATCATACAAATAAGTAATTAGAATATCCATAACTTTACACTGCACTTTATACCTCAGGTATGAGACAACGAGGGAGTTCTTGAATTTGGAGTAAGTGCGGGAGTTGAATCGGTTCATGCCACTGAAGCCCTGGCATGGAGGCCCTCCACAGAGCATCTCCACATCCCCCTTCTGCGGCAGCCTCTGGCCCAAAGAGTTTGTCTTCTCTCCGGACATGACCAGCTTCAATAACACGTTACAGTCCTCGGTAAAGACTGTGGTGCCCGGATTATTGAGCCTGAAGGCTTGAGCTGCAGGCTCCCACATCTCTATGGCCCACATGGTCTCAGAGATCCCTGAAGAGAGGGTTAGAGACATCTTTACAGGGTTTATATAGTGTAAAGACTGCAAGGGAAATTCACAGGACAGCCCTATTGAAAGTTTGAAACTATTGGACACAGCCACTTCAAGCATATAAAAAAGGTCATAAAATGAGATGGTGAATGAATATTTAAAATCATCTTTGCTTTATGGACTCAATGTTGTGACAGTGAATGGCTAACCATCTGTGGAAAGGTTGCACTTACCCGCTTGATGGAAGCCCTCAGATAGGCCTCCACATCCAGAGAACACATCCAGGGTGCGATATTTGGGTAGTTTGATTTCCTGTGGTCCACTCTGAGACTCTTGTGCCTCTTGTGCTGCAGCTCCCTTTCCTTTGCCTTTGCCTGAAGAAAAAAAACAAAAAAGATATATAAATAATAATAAACACATGGACTAAAAAAAAAAAAAAAAAAAAAGGTCTAATAAATGACACTTGTATGACCACTTTTACCTTTCCCTTTGCCCTTCCCTTTTCCTTTGTTGACAGCAGAGCGAGCATGATTTGGAGGGTCTTCAAAGCTTTTGGTTTTGGCATTATAGGCCTGTAGTAAGTTTAACCAACGTTAATGGTTTGAGATGGGAAATATGTTTTAAAACTATTTGTGATAGGTACCTCGAGGAAATAGAATCGGTCAGGCCCTGCACTGGAGTACTCCTGGACAGACTCTGTGAGGTCCTCTCCATACTCCACCTGACAGCGGCCCAGTACATCCGACATGCTCACGGTCACCTCCTCGTCACTCCAGTACAGCTGGTTTATGTCCGTGTGGTAACTGCCCTTCACCCCTTTGTGAGTGTTCTCAGGCCTGGACAAATATTACATGCGATGACGTCACACAAAGTAAGAGCTCACAACTCCTTTAGCACATCACACTTCACATGCATCAATTATATAATGTTTCAAGTGCCCAGGTTTGTTGCTATAATGCACTTGGGTAAATCGTGTAACAGTGGTGATTCCTTCCAGGTTCAGAATTGTTAAATACATTGGACTTTGCTTTTGGTACAGCAACAGTAAAGCTCATATATTATATTGTGCTCTATCCATCAAATTGTGCGTCATTGCAATTTGATGGATAGAGCACAATATAATATAATTTTCACAAATTAGAATCTTAATTACCACAAATTTCTGCTTTCACAATTTACTATGAGCAGCAGAATTAAGTTGTGCTACAAGTGAGAATCTCCAGTTTTGAAGCATGTACCTGTAGAGTTTGTAGAGTCTCAGTTTGACCTCTGTAGCATCTGGTTTGCCATTGCTGCGCCTGTGACAGAAGATCTCCTTAATGCGACCAATGCGAAAAGGTGGCGGTGCATCCTGGTTTGAGCCCTTGATATAATCTGAAGACTTCCTGTAATACTCTGGATACAGGTCTTCATCCACATCCTCTTTTCTGTGAGAGCGCTTCACTGGACTGGCTGGTTTTACACTACAAAATACAAGATTGCAATATATATTTCTATAACGCAAACTAGTAATTGTGCACCTGAAGCAGGTTTGATTCTCCTACCTGAAGGTAAAAGCGTCTGGGGGCAGATAAACGCTGTCTCCCACTTTGAACTGTTCTCCTTTAAAGCAGGCCAGAGCATAGAAGGCTTTTGCATCATCTTCATTATCCAAAGGTTCAAATGCACGTGGTGTAGCTTGCGCTTCCTTCTCTTCATTTCTAACACAACTGCTACAGAACCTGGCCAAAAATTATGCCCAATGGATTAGAAAATAAAATTGACAAATCGTGCACAACTTTATCCGTGGTTCTTACTTGAACTTTGAGTCTTCTGAAGGGACAGTCTTGGGAGGAGTTTCAAAGCGGGCAAAGTCCGTGTCGTACCAAAACTGGTAGAAGAAACTCTTGCCGTCATCCTCAATGACTTTGATGTCGTCATCCATTCCACCCTGGAATGGAAACGTCACAATATCAAAATTCAGAGTTAGAATTGCAATGTTTATCGCAAAAATCAGCAAACAGTATAAATGAGGGGAAAATGAGTGTTTAGCTGGCCACATACTGGAAGAATTGTAATGAATTGCAGTGAAACCAAGTGAAAATTAACTTCAAGAATGACAGTGTGTAGCTTTTGGCATATGGATGGATTGAAAAAGACTTGTTCATCCTCTTTAAATTCTCATGTTTTGTTTTTGTTCTTGTGACTTGATTGATACTGATTATTCTGTTTATCAAGCGACACCTCTACTCTAGAATACACCAACTCAACTTGCAGTGATTGACGCCCACCGTACAAGTAGTGAGGTGAAGAAGTTTACCTCCATGAACCAGTTTTCAGATGGGGCTTTGTACATGACGTTGACTTTGCCTTGTATGTAACTGAGCTGCATGTCTTCACACTCGTCTACGAGGACCAGCTCCAGAGGGTCAGATGACTCCCCCAGCACAGTGTTTGTCCCACGATAAAACCAGTGAGCATGGAACATCTTCTCCCCATTCACCTCCCAGAGTGAAGTGATCCTGGAAACAGAGTTAGACGCATTAATCATGATGAACTAGGGATGGCACGATGTGAAATGATCTTACAATAATTGGAACACTAAAAATCCAGAATTGTCAATACTATAAATGTCTCTGATCATATGAATTAACTGATGCCATGAAGCTAGTCACATGCTAGACAAATTTAAGCAATGTAACAAACTTTCTAAATCATAAAAAAAACATGCAATCTTCATCCATTTGAGAACTTACCTGGCCAGATACTGAGGAGTAGCTGGGTCCTCTGACAAAACTGAAACACAGTCTCCCACCTCCAGCTCTTCATCATTCACACAGACTTGCCTGTAATACTGCTTTTTCCCTTCCACCTAAAATGCAAAAGAAATGTACATGTTTACAGAACAGCCAAGACAATCACTACCTCCCACAATCTCATTTGACAATGGAGCTATTAATTAGATCAGTACTGCTTGTCTAGTATCCATCAAAGCAGTGTATAATGGAGACCAGTTGTTACAAGTGCCTACCTTAATAGGCTCTCCAATCCATGAAAGCTTGGATTGGCTCTGCTTCTTCCGCTTTGTAGTAGGAGGCTTTTTGGTCTTCTCCACAGGAACATCTTCCTCCTCAATGTTTTCATCATCCTCAGCTTCTTTAACAGCCAGGTTGGGGCATCTAAATTACAGATTTTCAATGTATATTAACATTTTTAATGCTGGTGTTCAACTGGATCCTTGTTGATCCTTGTAGCAACGCCCACAAACATACCTTCTTTGCTTGCATGCCTGTTTACTCTTTCCACTTCCTCCAAATTTGATCATGTCTTTGCAGGCAGTACACTTCCCACAATCAGCAGACTGGCAAACCTGAAAACAAACATCTAGTTTTTAATTTCGGCAAGAAAATGAATGTTGTGCCTCATCAGTAGCTACCAACCTCACAGACACCACAGCGCTGCCGTTTAACCGGACCATTCTCTTTATCATTCTGGTCAATCTGGTCAGAGAAAAACGCGTCGAAGATCTGGTACACAAGCTTAGTGGTTGTGGCTTTGGTTGGGCCTTTGCTGTCCTTCTCAATCTTGGTGGGATGTCGAATGGCTTGTCTCCGTGCTGCTCTCCTGTGTTAAAAAACAGCACAAATGTTTAAGTTATGTCAACTTTCTCCATTTGAAATGCATCTGAAAACATTAGGGCATGCAAACTGAAATGAGTGACTAAACCAAACACTGAAGCTGTAAAAATCAAATATTTGCATTACAGCAGGGGGTCTCCAACTTGTACCAGTAGAATTCTACATATTAAGCTGAATCAGGAAACATTCGTCACAGACCTGACCCATCACATACATATCAAACGTACTCAACCGTTTAGTTTACCCAAAATGCTTAACTCCTACAATTGTAAACTAAATGGTTAATATGTTGGTGCAGTTAGTTGCCCAAACTAAGACTCATAGTTGCAGACAAGTAATATGTAAACTCCAGTTAATCGTGTAGCTCTTTGGTTTCATAAAAAGTAACTCCTAGGACATCAAGATTGGAGAGCCCTGCACTACAGTCTTATGCACGCATGTTCATGTTGGCTAATTACGCTTATAGCAAGGGCTGGGTACCAAAACTATCAATTATTTTATCTGTTTAGTAAAAATAAAAATCTTTAAAAAGACAACAAAATAATAAAAGGCAAGGCCATTTTGTGAACTACAACAAGGCTCAAAAATTTCAAAGCTTAGCTAAAGATAAATATCCACGTAAACAAATCTCAGTTATCGACAGCATGAAGTCAGCCTAAATAAAAAATCATCCAGTCTTGGAGCCATCAAACCGCACAGACTAGACAGCAACACAACACATAGCACCAAGACAACGTTGCACAAACGGGCACACTCATTTTAACATATGCCCAACAAAGGCACTAGTGTCGTCTTACCGGTGAGCAGAAGAGCTGAGTGAACAAGCCCAGAGTTGAATCCACCCCAAAAAACATGACGTCGGCAACGCGGAGCCTCTAGGGCATGTTACCGTCTGTGCGTTGTGCTTAAAAATGGATATCCTGGGTGCGGCGCATTTTCTTGCTAAGTTGCAGCCAATAGGATAATTTGATCCGATCTTTGCTATAATCATCCTTCTTTGTCAAAGTTAAAGCATATTTCTCAAGCAATCGCCAGCAAACGCCATGTGCAGCGCTGCCTTTGAATGAACTGGTCTGACAAATCGAAAGTGAAACTTAACACGTGACGGCCCACGTGATAATGTAGGCAGGCCAACCAGAGTCTGTTCATTTGTTTACACTAGGGCTGCATTCATTTAATAGACTTCTCTGAAAACAATACATTTCTTGAAAAAACAAAAAGGATTATAGCTAGATTACCCGATTTTCAAACTGAATGGGGCAAGTTGGCATTTAAATGTATTTAACTAGTTTCTAAGATCACTTTGCTATATTGCTAGCATTTACATGCATTGGTTTTTGAATACTAGCACAGCTTAAAACCGACTTTCAGACAAAACTGGGATGAGAGAAAATTAGCCTTTAATTGTCCAAACTGCTTCAAAGCATGCACGTGGCTCTTGTTTGTGTAGTTTCATGCGTTCTGCACTTATATCGTTTTATCACTCAAACACAAACTAACGTAGGACTGTAGACTTTTCCTTCATAAATAGCCATCTGTGTAGCCACTGATATGAATCCTGTTCTAGATCAATATACATTTTTCTTACATTTGAGATGTCACCATTCTTTATGGATTGGATTATGGATTCATCATGGATTGGACAATGTTTTTGTAGTCAACGTTTCTCAAGAAAGGCAGAAAGCCAAATGAACCCCATACTCTGGGTTGCTAGATCACATGACTTCAACCAGCTGTGAATAACACTAAAAGCATTAAAAATACTTAGGAATTTGCTTTAACCGGTAATTTAATTAAAAAGTACCCAGCCCCTATTTTTTAGACAAATATGTTTTTGAATGACCATTTCACAATCATCTCGCAAATATGGGAACATAATTACAAATGCTGGGTGTAAAGCAGTAAACATGAAGTGTGACATGCTTCACATAAAACAGCACAACAAGCAAACTGCTACCTACCAGTACAGCAGCATGCTGCATAGGAAATGTTAAAGAAGCAGAGTAAAGTAAAAAGAGGACAACTTTACTCAAGAGAAACCCTTCGTTTGAATCAGATTTGATCAGATTTAAAGTGAGAAAAGACCCACCTTTTGCCCAGAGTGACTCCAGCAAGCTTGATGAGGTCCCTCATGCAGGGAGTGACAATGATTGGCTGCTCATCTGAGTCTCCAGCCTCATCGTAGCTCTCCACCTGCTCCACCACAAACTGGGCGTGACGCAGCAGAGTGTCCTCTGTGAAGCAGTTAAAGTTCAGCCCTGCAGGGGGCACAGTCGTCTGAGGACGCAAACATTTGTCAGGATCAGCTGATGTTAAATCACAATATGCGTTACACAGGACAAATCTCACCTCGATCTTGTTCAGAAGGTCTTCATAAGTGACATCAGGGTTTTTCTGAAGGAACTCAACAACTATCTTGCTCATGTAGATCTTCTCCTGCATCAGGGCAAAGATGGGGCCATACTCCTCGCTGGGTTGCATTAGGATGTAATCAGCAAATGCTGGATTTCAGAGATATAAATGTCATGAGTAACTGAACACCTTAGTAAGCGGATGCGATTTATATATGGATACCTGTAGTGAAACCAATAAGTGCTTTCTCTCCCCCATCAAAGCCAGTGATCCACCAGGAGTTGATGGGTCCTAGTTTTTTGGCAGGAACACCACCTGGAGATGCAACCATCAGATTAAGTACACTGGAACATTATGCAGTGCATTATACCTGTGCATCGAGTTTTCTTACCCTCCATGCATGGATTGTCATCATAGATGGGTTTGACGACACAGCTGAAGTAAAGCTCAACATTCTTCTCAATTAAACCAGAATCAAAGGGGCAAAGGTGACCTCGCTTGTCATACACACTAAAATGAAATGTTTTTTTAAAATAAACAAAATATTGTCTTATCATAAGTTAATATTGGGCCACAAACCTGAAATTTGTGATTTTGTGCTGTGGCAGATCCTCATAGCTTTCAAAGCCATCTTCATTTGAATCAAACAGAGAAAGTCGCTCATCTGTCAACATTTCTGGTTCATCCAGCTAAAATTATAGATTTTAAATTGAGAAAAAGAAACACACATACACATTGAATAACCAATTCAGACACTTACAGCATTGTCTGGATCCCCTTGGAAGAATTTCAGATCAGGGTCATCCAGATATTGACGACAGTCTGTGCACTTTGGTGGAGGACTCTGAAAGTCATAATTGATGCATTGTATGAAAGTGTAGAAAATGTGACTTGATTTCTACTAGGCTTTTTTTCCCCAGTTACCTTTGCAGTAGCAACAGATTTTGTTACATCAGTCTTTGATTCTTGAGTTGGCCTGCATTTGCAAAAAAGTGTTAAGACAATTAAACAATGGTTCTTTTTAGTTTGTTACACAATATTAAACTTACTTGGAATCAGTGTCTACTTTAAGCCTCTTTTCCTCACGAGCCTAAAACACAAAAGGAACAAAGTTACTCCCAAATGCAGATAGCCCTTTGCCATCACACATCACTGGCCTTTTTACCTCTTCAGCATCATCATCATCATCCTTCTTTTCTTCATGACCATTGACAGCTTCATCATTCAAGTCTTCAGACTTGCGTTTTTGACTAAAGACCAGAATATACAGAAGTCTTCAGGAAAGTTTAATTTAGTTTTTTGTTTTTTTTTTAAAATGAAAAGATACTTACACTTTAGCAAACATTGACATGATCGTTGGTTGTTTGCCACCATTTCTCGTCACTCTAGAACTTGCTGGAGACTCTAAATATAAACCAGTAAATGAGACCAATTCATTTAAGCTTTGTCAAAATACTAGTATACTAACTTTTAGAGTCAGAGTTTGCCTTGCTCTTGCGGCCACCCTTTGCTTTGGGAGCTCCAGGTGACTTGAGTGACTCAGATTCATCTTCCTCCATAGTTACATCACCGTTGTCTTCATTTTTATGAGAACCATTTGTGAGGCCATTAGAGTTTCCATTTTGCTCCAAACCATCAGCATGTGAGCCATTTTCAAGAGAAAGCTCGTTTCCCAAAACAGCTTTGACTTTTGAGAGATAGACCTCCTAAATTCCAATAGCAGAAAGAATATTAGAGAAGCATTTTGCAAAGATACACATACACATGTTACAACACTCACCTTAGTAATCTCAGAACTAGTCATCCTTTCTTTCAAGTTCTTGAGCTGATCCAAAGTGCTGGCATTCAGAAAGTCCTGCAACAAACTCAGCTTCTCCTTCACCTGATCCTAAAAACAGAAAAAAAGCAAATGCAGTGCATGAAGTCTACTAAACAGACAATGAAACAAAGTACTGAATAAAGAATAATACGGTCTGGGATAGTCAGGTGAACAAGGGTTGGTCAACAAGTTGGTCCAGGAGTCATGTTACACGTCTTATGTGAGTGAAGCTGTACCAGCAAAGATAGGCATAAGGCAACTCTAAAACCCACCTCATCTGAAACTCCATCCTCATCAAGCACCTGTAGCCTGCGGACACACAGCCCAAGTAATTAATGCAATGCAATGAAAATCTATACCGTACATTTACTATTACACTTATCAAAACGAAATGTCGCTGTTCATTCACAAAAAAACTGTACAACTTGAGTGGCGCCAAATCCACCACGCCGTTTTTTCCTTTGACAGGCTACATGCTAACAGTTATAAGGGCTAACTCGGCATCACTCAAGCTAGCAGGACATGGCCAAGAGTGGCGAATGACAGATATGCATACACCAAATGATCAGCTGCTTTTAAAACTACAACAAACATTAGGCCGTGAAGACGCAGATCATAGAGCGCTTTATTTACATTCTCAAACGCAGCGTTACCTTTTCCTGACATCCTCTGGCAGTGACATGGAAGTGCTGGCTGGCATTGTAACAATCACACAGAGACAAAATGCTAAAATTGATTTAAAATAGGTCAAATCAAAGTTAAAAGCCACTGGAGGAGTCTCGGTTCGTGCAGAGTGCCTGAATGAGTCTTGATGACTGATACAATGGATGCTATAAGCGCTCGGGCGCGGGCCGTCTTTTCCCGGGTGTTGTGGACCTCACCATCTGAGGCTTATACGGGGAGACTCTTTTACATTCAACGCTGAAAACATCATTACATTCATATATCTAACTCTAACCACAACTAAATACACATTTAAATCTATTTATATTGTTGTATTCATTAGTATATAACAGTTCCCTTTAAAACATCTCTAATGACAAGGTCCAAATCTAAAAGTACTCCCCCGTATGTTGCCACTAATGTTCCAAGCGGAAGTAGTTAATTTGACAGTGTTGTTTACAAATGGACAGTTCTGCAGTCCTCTCTCTATGAATAATAGACAAAACAAAAATACTGCATTTAGCATTTTATTTGAGGCTGTGTGAAGCTAATCGCTTGAACAGTCCTAACAAAACGGTGCCACCACTTAAAGAAGGCACATTATGCAGTTCGAGCAAACTTGTATTGGTTTATGCTATATTCTTAATATGCTATGCAATAAATGTTTTAGTGTGAATGGGCAGGCTACTGTTTGTGGATTAATTATGTCAGATCTGTGAGGTAATTTCTAGCTACTTGTAGTTCTGTACTTACAGAAAACAGTGACAAAACAAGCGGGAAACAGATGGTCACTTGTTTACAAACAACAGAGACTGTATGATTGTAAATGAAAATCTATGTCACCGATTGCATTACTTTCACAGTTTCTTTCTGCTGGCTTGTAGCTGGAGTTTTACAGAACAATCAAAATATTGAACTTGTAGGCCTATATTTCACCACAAAAGGGCGCCATTGTCCCAAAGATGTGTGGTGCTTTAAATTTCTAAGGGCAGCACCAACCAGGAACAACTATAAATTAACTGAGAGGAGGCAGTTTTTCCATGCAGCTGTGGCCTATCACTTCACATCACAATCATTCAATACAAACATAATGCTTCAGCTCCATAAATAAATTTCAAAATTAACCTGTAAATGTCAGTGAAGGAACTAATCATGTAATAATAATTTAGAGAGCTCACATTTACCAGAGCTATCAGACCTAAAAGTTTGTATATAAAGCATTGACTGTATATAATGAAACATATGTTAAAAAACACGTTGAGGTTTTTGAACCTATGTCACATCCTGCAGGGCTTTGGACAGACTTGGCCGGGGTCCCAGCAGCGCAGCCTCCTGGGGCTGGTTCAGCCATGTTCCCACCCAGGAATCCTGGATGTCTGACAGGAAACAGACCCAACTTTCCCAAGGCCACTCGAAGCCATCCTTTCCCTTCACCCCGAGTCTCCCCCCGAAGCACAAGCCTCTCTTGGGGCCTGCCTCAATGCTTATTTCGGACGAAATATCTCACAAACAGACATTAAACCACTGTACAGCTCCAACTTGTACTTGTGGGCTTTCCCACCACAGACATGTCTCAGTCAGTCTTAAAACAGTTTAATATTTAAAAGAGAGTCTAGATTTATTCAGTGATTAATAGCGGGATTTGCATGAGACGATTCCACCTTCATGTTGAAGCTGGTGTTTTTCTGACTTTGTTGGAGCATGTTAGCGTTAGTTGCTCTCAGATTCAGACACAAAAGAGAGAGGCATCTCTGGACCTGCAGCTGCCATCATACCTTAAATCATTCTTCTCAAACAATGTGACACTGGATTCAAAATGTTTTGTTTATTTTATTTAAAAAAAAATAAAAATGGAATGTAATTAACATAATTCATGTACCTACATTAGTGTTTCAGATTGTACCAGTTTAACATAGGCAGCGTGCTACTACATACAAGGCTATTGCACACAAGACAACATATACAACACAATCATACACACTATAAGACGGTACAAATATTATACATATTTATGGCAAAACAATGTCGGGCAACACATTGAAATCAGATTTTCTGTGTTGTTGGAAAGCAAATATGTGGAGCTGCCAAAGTGCTTTTTATCTTTTTAAACAGAGTTTGAAATGTTACATTAATGAAAACACTGAGGGAGCCACATGAAGAGGGAGAGTAAACCCCAAACAGGAACCGGACAGTGTTTAACGGGACTTCCTCGGGTCAAAGGAAATAGAGTGTTGTAGACGACCCCCCCCAAAAGACCACATCCCAGTGTGTCTTAAAAACGGACCTGTTCCAGTGGAGTTATGGGGTCACAACAGAAACATGATACATTAAATGGATTCCTTGAACTGGGGTGCTCATTAACAGGTTGTGCTAAAAGTTTTCACAGTGAGAGTAAACCTACCCTGTCCATCCCACTCTCTGCTTGTCATTGATAATTAATAATACTGTCAAGAATGGAGCACCTGCCCCAAACACTTCATACATACATTCAGCCTTATTGCCCAAAAGGAAGGCAAAACCGACAAAGTACATTGCAGTTGCTACAGTTTATAGAGCATCAGTCCCATTGGTTTAAGTGAAATTTATCAGTGCCACTTATTTAAGGAAATGTACTTTCTGATAAGGCCTTCCTCAAAGGAAACAGTCAAGGTACAAAGACTACAGCTAAAGCAACAGGGACAGGTTACAGATTTGAATGGGGGCAGAAGGTTAGTTGTGAAACCGAAGTGGAATACATTATACACACCTATAGAATGGAGTTAGAATTCATGCATTACATATAAGCACAATATGTAAGTTGTAGTAAATCACATAGTTCAAGCAAAGTTATATGGGAGTATAATGCTTCAATTCACTGGTTAGCTTCAGCTCAGAACAGCATGAGAGTAAAGATTGGGCCCATTTTACAAACATCAGTAAAGTGGAGTCATCTGTTTTAACCTAACTGTAAAACATTCACAAGTGTATGCAACCTTGACTGTCTGTAGCCACCCACTTTAATATGGACATGATGCATGTTACATTTGTATGGTTACAATGAGTTTATGTTAAGGAAGGTAAGATGACAGGTTTACTGGAAATGGCTTGTCACTCCATAATAATCAGTACCCAAAGAGTACACAATAGAAGGCTCATTTCACATCCATTCTTTGGATTTACTCCCTGTTTGGTTCGGCCCTAAAGGGCAGCCTGTTGGCCTCATAGCATCTCACATGCTCATTCACCCAGAAGCACTTTGATGTGCGCTGTATTAGACACACGTGGTGCAGTCCTGCATGATGGGTGTGGTCTGGTGTTCATGTTTGTTGGTGCAGTGCTCCAGAGAGCTGGAGCTCTTTAGGGGGACCAGGCAGCGGTCAGCGGGACGTCCACTTTGAAGTACCCCCCAGCAGCACAACACACGCAGGAACTCCTTCCTCATGTCTTTGCTGCGCAGAGTGTAGATGATGGGGTTAAGTGCTGAGTTTAGAGTGGCAAAGCCAAAGAACATTTCTGCTTTGTTGAGTATTGGACACAGCTGTATCCTACAGGAGGAGTCCAGCAGGAGGATGGTGAAGGCTGGCAGCCAGCACATGATGAACACTCCTAACACAATAGTCACTGTCTTTAAAAGGGAATAGGCCTGTGAGTTTGTGGCCTCCTGGTGGCTTGACCGAACAATCAAATATATCCTCACATACAGGATCACAATAGAAAGCAGAATAATGCTGAAGATAGTGACAACACATAGGATGTATTTCTTGGAGTAAAGTGGTAAAACTGCGGAACAGTCCGGGAGATTGTCAATGCAATTCCAACCGAGGATGGGGAGTCCACCGAGCAGGATAGAGGTGACCCAGCATGCTCCTATCAGCA